>JAQJVK010000176.1:0-288307 GCA_035578135.1 Flexamia atlantica | reverse complement strand
AAGCGAAAGTGACGCCACTGTTACATACTAGTGTTAACTGGGATTTACTCGTGCCACTAAAAATTTCTGAAAAAAGTCACTAGAATACATTTGTACGATTTTAGCGGCGTATTCACGATGACGCGTCGTTGCCTTTCTCCACTAAAAAGTGGCATGGCAGTAACGGTTTACATCGTACATGTAAAGAGCATTTTACTTTTACAAGCAAGTAAAAGTACAATGCTCGTATAATCATAGATTAATATTGAAGATAGCGCTCGGTATGCTGCTCGTAGTATTTGTAAATGTTGAAATTTAATATGTTTAGTATATATAATCTTTTTTAATAAATGTTTTCACTAAATAAAACTAATTATAAAACATTACATAAACTATAAGCTGTTCGTTAGCCGGCAGGCGCAGCGCAGGTTAATCGATATGGGTTGGTTCCAGCTGGTTGGTTCTCGGTTGAGAATGAAAAGTCGTAAACTCCATTTCGTTACAGTTATAGTTGAACGAATTATCCATGGTTTTATAACTTGCTACGGCAATTAGTATTGCTGAAATATGCTGTCAGGTAACAAATATGATCATATGCAATATTGAATATAGTTGTCTTAATTAGTTTGCAAAGAACTACTAGAAGACGAGCTTTGAGGCTATGTATGATAGAGGAAAGGCGAAGCACCCTATTGTAATAAAAGGTAAACATACCGCATGTTTCAGGTAACCTCTTAATCCTACATCTTAATGTATTAGTCTTCCGCCAGCTCATAACATTTTACGTTTCTAAAAGTATCCCTAATCTGGCATTTATTCCTCCACTAGGCCTACTTTGCGCCGCTTACACGGTACCAAGAGTCAGAGTTAGCTAAAACAAGCTAATCGTCAATTATGATCAGAACACGAGAGATGAAAGGATTTTCCAATTCGACAATAGTTTCAACGAAACTGTCGGTCAAAATCCGAAGTGGGATCAAGGTATGTTGTTTGTAACAAATGACTTAAAAATCATACAATTTTAAAATTAGTATTACTACCTATTTTTTTCAAAAATATTAAAATTCTCCCAAGCTTCATTATTTTGAATTACCTTGTTTATGAAATAAATTTTAATATATTAACAGGTTGAACTATTGCATAAACAGTGTGTTACATGTACAACTTATTTTAATTGTGCCCAGTAGGGGAGGTTGTTACGATGTAAAGAAATGGTTTACAATAACTGGTAAATACGAATAAAATATTAAAAATTAAAATACTTTTTTGTTAGTTTTTGCTAAAAATTATGTGTTAGTATAAAAACTAGTATTATTATGGAAATCTGATTTGTCTGAGTCTGGGAGTGTCCACATCGATTGGCTTGAGGCAACGTGAACGTAACAAACTATCTTCATGGATAGTCTGGCCGTAATAGTAGCCCGAATATTCTTGGCAAAAGTATTTCTCCTATGGTTCTCTTTCATCGATTTCAACGTAGTTGATTGACATTTTTCGTCCCAAGTTTAGCCAACATTTTACCAACGATGGATATACTTATCTATACACCACACTGATATTTTATTAATTTTAGCCGTTAAAATTTGAAACTTTAATATTTTTTACTATTACCATTAATAAAAGTATTTTTCCATATCTGTAAAAAACACCTAAGTTTTGAGCCGACCATATCACAGTACTGTGCACACGGCCTTACAGCCTCTTTCGACTTATGCGTGATGACCTTATAACCCTGGATTTAAATCAGATTACTACAGATACACTTCACCTTGTGCAAATCGAAATTAAAACCTTGTGAGCCTCAACATCAATCAACGCATATGGGCCAGCATGGTGCTTTATTAATAATAGTTCGTAATTCAAAAAAAACTTTTTATTCGTTTATTGCCGTTTGAAAAATCATTAACGAGGAACGTAACTATTAAAAGGAAAATCACTTAGCTATCAAATGTCAGCAACTATGATAAAATAATATGAAGCCATATAAATGCGAATGTTGTAAGAAATGTTTTTCTCATTTAGAAAATCTTAAGAGACATATGTTGGCTCACACTGGGGAGCGGCCACATAAGTGTGTGGTGTGCGAAGAGTCATTTACTGAAAGAGGAAAATTAAAGAGACATACATTGATACATACTGGTGAGAAGCCACACAAATGCGAATGTTGTGAGAAATCCTTTTCTCGTTTGGAAAACCTTAAGACACATATGTTGGTTCACACTGGGGAGCGGCCGCATAAGTGTTTAGTTTGCGAGAAGTCATTTCCTACAACAGGAGGGTTAAAGAGACATAAGCTTACACATACAGGGGAGCGGCCACATAAGTGCGTGGTGTGCGAAGAGTCATTTACTGAAAGAGGAAAATTAAAGAGACACACACTGATACATACTGGTGGGAAGCCAAATAAATGCGAATGTTGTGAGAAATCCTTTTCTCGTTTAGAAAACCTTAAGACACATATGTTGGTTCACACTCGGGAGCGGCCGCATAAGTGTTTAGTGTGCGAGAATTCATTTTCTACAACAGGAGGGTTAAAGAGACATACGCTTACACATACAGGGGAGCGGCCGCATAAGTGTTTAGTGTGCAAGAAGTCATTTTCTACAAGAGGAGAGTTAAAGATACATACGCTTACACATACTGGTGAGCGACCATTCAAATGCGAATACTGTGAAAAATCCTTTATTACATCTGGATGTGTAATGAGACATTTGTTGACACACACTGGAGAACGGCCATACAAGTGTTTAACCTGTGAGAAAGGTTTTACTCTCTTGGGAAGTTTGAAGAAGCACACCCTAACTCACACTAGGGAGCGCCGAGTGAGCAGCTTTAATCTACGCACATGAAACCTCCTATTGTCGAGTGATGGTCAATTGACTTTCAGAAATAGAAGGGTATCAATGTTTGTTTTGACAATGAAGGTTTTATTTATCAATATTACAGCTATTGTTATTTGGTTGAGGACTTATATCTTAAATATGTTTTTCGAATGATGTTATAGGATATGTTTCCTTATAAATTAAATTAAATTACTTCTAAGTATAACACAAGTAAAGGATGGGTCCTGCATATTACGATAATCTTGTTATTAAGAAGAAACAAGACAAATATTGATTATTTAATATCTTCATATGAAACCCTCCGAAAAAAATAGATGTTTGGTACTTTAAAAATATTTTGCTGATAAAGTATATAAAAACTCATAGTTTTACTGCACCACACATTATGAGACTGTTGAGAGAAGTATTATGTCTCTACGTTATCATCATATAATCACCAAGACATCTGATGACTTCCTGATCATAAGGCCATTTCTGAATCCGAACAACAAAAGACAAAAGCTAGTACCTTCTAGAAAGCGGGAATATTGATGTTATATTTGTGACAGATTGTTTTTTCTATACATTACCCTGAAAAACAAATAAATACCGTAGGGAGCTCTCGAGTCTGAGGGTGAGAATTGGTATTATGTTTGCGAATCATCCTATTTCAATTATTAACCATTGATCTCGGCCTATTTTTCAACAACTTATAGTTTCCTGTTAAAAGCTAACTTTGCTATGGAATTCTAATGGTTGGATGTTTTGGAAATAAATCATGAATGAGTAAAGGGGTGGCTGCTCTGCGGGTTCAGCCCCACACTCGTGAGCTTCGTACAGTAGTCACAACAAAAAGGCCCGTAACGATTAGGAGATGAGCCCGGTAATGATTGTATTGGCAACTCCTTTACTCACTTTGACTCTATATAGAGCAAAATATATTCTTACCTACTCGGAAGCAAACAGTTACATTTTTGAACTCATACAATATAGATTCCTCACAAGTGGACAACTTTAAAATAATATTTTAATTGGAACAGGAAGTGATAATAGGAAAGATAATAGGAATTTCACTAATACGAATTATATGACTCTTTGAGGATTAATTCAAAGAAGCCCCTCCATTTCGATAAGGTACATGATAAAAATGATAAATAAAACATTTTACGAACAAGTAATTAATATAAAGTCTGACATAAAAAACTACGAAATGTAACTTTTCTTTTAGCAACAGTCACAACATCCACGGTAAAACAACATCCAAGGTTTTTTTATGTTTTGTATTATATGTAGACTGAAACTTGATGTGTACTTTATATTGTATTAAAGTTTTATTAAATGAAACTGCAACAAGTTTCAAGTTAGTAATTTAATCTGAAAATTTTAGTTGAATAAAGAACTATAATTTGGTTTATTATATATTTGAAGCGTGGATTTTTTTCAAGCACTCCATTGTTAAGTAAGAATTTGTTAAAATAATTTAAACAATACATTTACACATTAATTCCTATATTATTAGGAATCTTGTTTACATATGAAATTTATCTTTTAGTGGTATTATATTTCATGTACATATTTGAGTTGTGCCTATGTTTGGAGGGTTTTTACATAAAAGTAACAACGTCCAGAAAAAATGTCTTACTTTTATATTTTTATTATATGTAGACCGAAATTTGATTTGCATTTTTATTGTACAACATTTATCAAACATACTAAAAGTATTGCCGTTTGCATTTTTTAATATAATAGTTTTAGTTGAATAAAGAACTACAATTTGGTTTATTGTGCATTCGGAGCGAGGATTTTTCTACAACATTCTAATATTTTAGGAATCTTCTTTATGTATAAATTTTAATTTTAGTGGCATTATATATTTCATGTTGTGCGTATGTTTAGAGAGTTTTCAAATAAAAGTGTAAGTTATTCTGATAATCGATAACTCATTTAACCCTACAAATTTTATAAAATAAACAGAATTATTTTGTCAAAGCAAGAAAGAGGCATTAACGTTACAACAGAGCGATGCGATAAAATCACAACGATAAAATCTCTACTTTTTAGTAGTAAGTAACTTTATAATATTTTCAGAACAGTCTCTGAAATGTATTGATTTTGTTCCCAAAGAAGCTAATACAGCGAGATAAATGACAGTAATTTACTTTCAACCCATTTGGTCACCCGGGCCAATGCTGCCCAGGTTCTGGCCAGTGCCGCCCAGGTTCTGGCCAGTGCCGCCCAGGTTCTGGCCAGTGCCGCCCAGGTTCTGGCCAGTGCCGCCCAGGTTCTGGCCAGTGCTGCCCAGGTTCTGGCCAGTAATGCCTGGGCTCTTGTTACGACAACGAAGATTCTTACCACTACTGCCGAAATTATATAGGTTTAATAGTTTTTATTTATTTTGTAATGATGAGTGCTATAAACCTTCTTAAGGGATGGGTAGTAAGAAGGATCAGTCTACGAACTACAAATATACAGCTAACTGCATTACCTTGAGACATATACAAACATTTTACAATAAATTTAAAGATTTCGATTTAAAGCAATGCTTACCAGAACAGTTAATGTTTAGATAGAAAAACATTTAGAATTTTAATTGCTTAGCAGGATGAGCTTGGCCAGTTACGCGTCAGACGTGCTTTCAAATAATCATGCTCAGGAGGAGCTGAGGGCGACATTTCACCACCGGCTCCAGCGCCTCTGCCGGTCCGTGGTCCAGGTTGGTCGTCTTGTCCTTCATGGATCTCTACAACTCCACAGTGGGATCTCTACGGCGATCACCCGCGAAGTGTGTTGTATCCGACCTGGTGATCCGGAGAGAGAATTAAACATGCATATTATAGAACTAAAGTCATTGAGTTTTAAATGACTGATTGATCATCAAAACTGTTATATTAGTATACATTTTGTACAATATATTTATTTTAACGGTATATCAAAGCTAGGTTTGTACTAGAATTTTCGTACCTGTGTCACTTCTAATGTCTTGTAAGTGTAGCAAAAAGTGAGGGACACTTGTAATGACGTCCATTAAAAGTATCATGTCGTTTGAGGTTTACAAGGGACAGTTTTCTTGTCTGTTGCAGATGACGCAACAGTTCGTATTCATTAGTTAGAGCATAAGTATTCTTGGTCTCTTATTGTAAAACAAATATTAATTAATAAAAAAAATTACTAATAGAATGTTTTACTAAAGAAAACATTACACTGCACTAGTCTTTATCGCCATCATAGAACCAGAACCTCTTCTTCCTCTTCTTGTAGTGCGCATGCGCGAACGATAATTTGTCCCATCCAGTGGTGCCACAACGCGCATGTGAATTTACCAATACCTACGAAGGAATGATGAAAAGCATACTATACCTAAAGCCTAGTTTACATTAGCATGTAATATGGGCACAACTTAAACACACCAGGTTTTGTGATATGACAACAGAGGTTTACACACCAAACTTTGTTAGTGGAGTAACGGTAGTAGAAGACTTCTTCTTACTTTAAGTGTAAGGTTAATACAATTTACTCTTCGCTGTTATCAAATCAAATCTTTATTCGACCAACATGATTACATGAATTTTGACATGAATTACATGTCGAAACATGAAATATCTTACTACTAGAATAAAATATTTATATTCTTATCTCACTTGTGTTGGTGGTCTACCATAAAGTTAAATATATTTATTGATATATTGCTTGATTTTTTATACGAATTAGATGTACATAAATTACAACAGGCCTTATAAAACAAACCCCAATCCCATCCTCCCTTAACCATGAAATAACATGCCCTTAAACATTCTTTTTCAATAAAAAAACAACAGTTTTTACAGCTAACCACAGTAACTAGATCTGACGCTCTTGTTTATACATTACAGAGGAAATGGTACATAATAATACATGTTAGTCTGTAGCTGGAATCACCTCTATGATGTCAAAACAAGTATTAGTAGCGTAATTGCAAATGACGCGTTACGTGCCGTCACTGAAAGTGACACGTCATTTGAGGTTTACACGGGACATTTATCGCTCCACGCTAGCAACATAAAGTTGCTAAATAACATTATTTATCAACAGATGGACCAAAGTTATCTGTACAATATCTTAAAAAGTAGGAACATCTTGATTAAGATAATGACATTTTAGTAAGGATTTAATAGCATTAATATAAATTAATCTCTCGACTTTTTTAGGCATTTGAACATTCGACGTGCTCCATAAATAAATATTTAGCAATAACCTATTTACGTTTTCTCTTAATTGTATTAGTAGAATTAAGAGAAAACGTAATAGGTTTTTACGTTTTCTCCAGTTTCAAACTCTCCAGTTTCATGACAGCCATGTCGTCTAGTTCTACATTGTAGCCTAAAACCATCAAGTGAGAGCCAGCAAACTACGTCCACCACATGAATCAGTCGAGTAACCATATTTATAAATAGACGGAATAAAAAATTACAGAAATATCTATAAAGGTAAAAACAATAATATTTTAATACCAATATGATCTAAAGCAACATGACTATAAGTAAAATTGCTATAAGTAAGACAATCATTAATTATGAATTTGCGAATCTATACCTGAAATTTACTGGCTGTGGAAGTGAATTTCCACTACATTTGAATTGTGTAAATTCTACTATAAACGTAATATGAGTAAGGCTAAAGGTTTTCTCTACTATATGAACGCGCAAGGTTTAGTGACATGCCTCTTTAGTTTACATATCAAACGAATTTAATTTCGTTGCGCTTTTTAAGTGTAGTGATTACCCATCACTATAATCAATCGAAATATTTATTCAACCATCAAAATTGCAGGAATTTAAAGACGAAAAATTAAGACGTAATCAACATAAATAAAAGATTAATAATAATTCCAATCTACTTTGCAAGTGTTTTACAGCAATATTAAATAAATTAATAGGAGCATTGTCTTAACTGATTGCAAATTACAAACAGTTCCATGAAAACCATTATCATGGTTATTGTGCTTAACCGTCATAAAATACATGATTTGAAATGGTCTCCCTTTTCATATAAAAAAGTCAATACTTCACTAAAGCGCATATTTAGTCCCTATCAAGTCAAGTATGTGTAAGGTAATGTTTCTTCAGTTGCGATGGTCGATCAAAGGACTTCTTACCAGTTTGGCAACTTTAAGGTTTCTCACCAGTATGTGTCAATGCGTGAGTTTTAAGTTTGCTTGATGTTGTAAATAATTTCTTACATATTTGACATGTGAAAGGTTTCTCACTAGTGTGTGTCAACGTGTGATTCTTAAGGGTGCTTGATGTTGTAAATGACTTCTTACATATTTGACATGTGTGAGGTTTCTCTCCAGTGTGTGTCATCGTGTGAGTTTTAAGTGTGCTTGATGTTGTAAATGACTTCTTACATATTTGACATGTGTGAGGTTTCTCTCCAGTGTGTGTCAACGTGTGAGTTTTAAGTGTGCTTGATGTTGTAAATGACTTCTTACATATTAGACATATGTAAGGTTTCTCACCAGTGTGTGTCAACGTGTGAGTCTTAAGTGTGCTTAATACACTAAATGATTTCTTACATATTTTACATGTGTGAGGTTTCTCACCGGTGTGTATCAATGCGTGAATAATCAAGGTTTCTTTACGAGAAAAGGACTTTTCACAAGTCTGGCATCTGTAAGGTTTTTCACCAGTATGTGTCAACATGTGACTTTTGAGAGGGCTTGAAGTTGTAAAGGTTTTATCACATATTTGACATGTATAAGGTCTCTCACCAGTGTGGGTCAACACATGGTCCCTTAAAGTATCTTTCCGTAAAAAAGTCTTGTCACACTGCGGACACACATGGGTTCGCTTCTCAGTATGTGACAACATATGCCTCCTCAGACGGTCTGACCTGGTAAAAGACCTTTTACATTTGTTGCAACTGTATGGCTTTTCCCCCGTGTGGGACAGCAAATGGTTTCTTAAATGATCTTTCCTCGCAAACGTCTTGTGACAAAGGGGACACCCATGTGGTCGCTGCCCAGTATGTGTCAACATATGAGTTTTCAGCAAGTCTGACCGTGCGAAAGACCTATCACATGTTTGGCAACTGTATGGCTTTTCCTCAGTGTGGGTCAATACATGGCTCCTTAATTTATCTATCCGTGCAAATGTCTTGTCACACTGTGGGCATGTATGTAGTCGTTGCCCAGTATGTGTCAAGATATGATTCTTCAAAGTGTCTGACCGTGAAAAAGATATTCCACAAGTTTGGCAATTGTAGGGTTTCTTCTCAGAGCGTGTCTTATTAGCCTGTTTTTTCTTTTGTGTAGACATAATTGTTATCACTTTGGACGATGTTGCGATTTGTTACTTACAAAATTTTGAGTCGTCATTCGATTTCAGTCATGTTTGGTTTCCAATGTTGAGTACAACTAAAACTTCTCTCTACGAGTAGTGTAATAAAGACCGGTTTCAGCATAAAACTAATTATCTATTTGTTTTAAAAATCCAACTTTCTCTTTCCTCTTCACGAACATTTGATTCTTGAGCTGAAACAAGATATTTCATTGGTTCAGGTGTAACAAGGAGCTGCTATAAAATACGTGGAGGTGAGTTTTTAATGACCACCCCCCCCCCAGAGTTTTTCACATTTTCCTAAATATTAACTTCAGACTACCCCCAAACACAAGTAGTAAGTACTGCATTTTGAGTAGCCATTTTCGGACGGCTACTGAATACAATATATTTTTTCAAATGTAGAGATTGAAAAACTTTAAATATGTAAAATGTAAATTCAAACTTTAAAATACATTTCGAGCCGGCAGTTAAAAGGCATGTTTTTGGTATGCATGTAGGTGGAATGGTAGTGTTAATTAATAAATCATCACGTTTTAGCAATCAGCTATCTTTCATGGAAAAAAATTGGGTAACTTTTTTAGAAGCAAAATTAACTAAGGAAGTTAAAAATATTTAATTTTTTCCAATTTATTTGAATTTTTCAGATTTTTCAGATGCTGACTTTGATTGAAGTTGATTGAAGTATTAGGGAATAATAGTTTTGAATATATTGCTATTATTGGTGATTTTAACGGAGGCATTGGCCAAGAGCGAAAAAGTGCTGACGGGGACTTAAATAAATTGGGTTAATAATAAGTTAAGTGACCAGAGGAACTCCAAAGACTGCGAGCTAAATAATAGAGGTAGACAAATGTTAGAATTCAATGAAAATAACGGTTTTGTTGTTTTAAACGGGAGGACATCAGGTGATTTGGAAGGTAATTATTCATTTATTGGGGCTAACGGCTGCTCCGTGATAGATTTAGCTTTAGTGTCGATTGATTGTCTCCATTTAGTTCACGATTTTCAAGTAATTCAACGTCCTGGGACAGATCATTCACCTATCGAGCTCTGTCTCAGTGTTGGCGGCCTGTCGCGGCGGCCGAGGGGGAGGAGCAAGGGGACGGATAAGTTTAAAGAAGCTTGGTTTGATTACGAATGTTTAACCACCCGCAAAACATTGTTCCGTCTTCTAAATTAATTTAGGATAAAGAATTCCGAAATCGTCTAGTTGCGTTACATAGAAGTTCAAAAGTCTTTTAAAATAATGTGCAAAAAGAAGAAAAACTATTACCATTCGAAATTAATTGGGAACTTGAGCGAAGCTAAAGATAGTAAAACCTTTTGGAAAGCGGTTAACAGTTTTAAGATGCGTACTGATAAGGCTGGGGGCAATATTACGCCGGATAGGTGGGTTAATCATTTCAAACGATTACTTAACCCTCCGCTGTCTTCGGCTGGTGTGAGCTATGCGCAACCCCTGATTGTTGATAACTATCTGGACACAAATTTTACAGTTAACGAACGTAAAAAAAGTCGTTCCGCTATCTAAAAATAATTAAGCTCCAGGATTGGATAGAGTGCCGTATGAGTTTCTTAAAAATGCCCCGGATTTACTTTTTGAAAGATTACTAGAGGTTTACGATCACATGTTTTCTGAAGGCTAGGTAGCAAGTGGTTTAAGGCACCTATAGTATTTCCATTGCATAAAAAGGTGAGGTAAACCAGGAACAAAATTATAGGGGTTTATCCTTTATTATTTGTATAAGCAAAATATTTACCAGTTTAATAAATAATAGATTGAGTCAGTGGGTTTTCCATAAAAAAAATTAACGGAATTTCAAGCTGGATTCAGGCACGGCTATTCTACTGTTGATAAAATTTTTAATTTGCATGCTATTATTAAATTAAAACTGAGTATTCCTAAGGGTAAAGTTTACGCCTTTTTTGTAGATTTCTCCTCTGCTTTTGTTACAGTAGATAGGAATGATCTCTTTTTATAACTGTCATGCCTTGGCGTTTCAACAAAAATATTAGCGGTACTAAAAACTTATATGAAGGAACAAGTTCAGGGGTGTGGTGGAACAGAGTTTTTTAGTACGAATATGGGTTTGAGGCAAGGGTGTAATTTTTCACCTTTGGGTTTCAGTTTATTTGTAAATGATATGCCAGAATTTATAGGAGGAGGATTGCAGGTTGGGGGGAAAATGATTAACATGTTAATGTATGCGAATGATGTAGGTAGTTTTTATGGCTCCTACAGCAACATGCCTTCAGATAATTATATCAAATATAGAGAAATATTGTGATAATTGGAATTTAAAAGTTCATTTGGACAAGTCTAAAATAACTGTTTTTTGAAATGGAGGTAGATTGGCCAAAAAAGACAAATGGTAGTATAAAGGTAAACCTGTAGAGGTTGTAAATGAGTATAAATATTTAGGGGTTTTATTTACATCTTCTTTATCATGAGAAACCCATTTTAATGAAAAATCGAGAGCAGCTAAGTTAGCTATTGGTTCGGTGTGGGGTAAATTAATAAAAATGCAAGTCAGTTCCTTTACGTTCTAAGTATGCCTATTTCAATAACATCGTAAGATCAGTACTCTGTTATAGTTCTAAAGTAAGGGGTTGTTACGAAAATTCGGAATTTGAATCAGTACAAAGGATGTTTATAAAAAGATTACTTCGATTACCGGGAAACTCACCTACTTATGTTTTGTACATAGAAACTGGATTAGATTAACTTTACTTTTTTACACTAACTCAGAATTTTAATTAGGTTCCTAAAATACTGATCTCATTCTTCACTGACCGTCTACCAAAAATTCTCTTGAAGGAATTGATTAACAAAAATGTAGGGTGGAGTTCTGGTTGGAGGAAATTGGCAGATAAGAATGACACAGTAATTGATTTGAAACAAATCTTTGATGAGCAGGAAGAGCGTGTGGTCGCACAGCTGATGACGGTGGCGGAGCGGGAGAGGCAGCGATGGCGAAGTTGGTGCGAGGGACAGGCATTGACAGCGCGATATCGCGATCAGTATCCGCTCCTTGACCTTGACCGTGGCGGCAGGACAATGCTCACTGATAACGCTGATATTAGTCTCGTTGCTTGGGTAATTAAGGCCAGATCGCAATTGATTGATTTAAACTTCAAGCCATGCGAGATGGAAATAATTTGTACTCACTTTGTAATCTCCAAGAAGAAGAAACAATTTTTCATTTCGCTGCTCGGTGTCCTATATTAAAATTTATAAGATTTCGATGGTTAAGGAAATATTTTTTTGAGCAGGAAGAATATTTCAATTACTTAAATGGGGTGGATTGGAGGGCTTTTGGAAAATCTTTTAGGGATGCGTGGTTTTATAGGTGGGGATCTCACTCAGGAGTTTAATTAATAACAAGCTCAAAAAATAAACATATCTAAAAAAATTCAAACTTTTTCCCCTGTATTTTAGGTAATAAAAATATGGATGAAGTTTCAATTAAGCTAGGATAGGAATCTACTCATTTATAACATTTACCTTTTTTCTTTTAATTTTTGTTTAAATATAGTTATAACAATTTTTTCAACATAAATTGCCTTTTTTATTGTTTTCAGCAGTAGTGTATTCAAATATAGACTGAAACAAGTGTTGTCAACCGAACACACGGTCTCTATTAGACCACTGTTTAAAGTACTAGTAATTTTTAAGAAGTCTGTTTTTTTTTGGTTTGCCTGTTTCTTCGCCATTGTAATTTTTGGGAAAATTCTGTACAAAAATAAAGCACTGTTTCAATTTCATTTCATTTCAAAGTAAATGTTTAAATAACGCTTCGCCTTATACTGATGCATCGTGGCTCTTCGCTTTGTTTCCGACAGTAGACTTCTGTAATACTGAGTTAACTTCTCATTAAAGTAGAACTTCTTCCCTGTTGCTGTCTCTGTCAGCTTGGCTGCTTTTCCAGCTTTCAACCACATGTCCCGGGTCACCGAAGATAATAACTGGACGATTATTGTTGAGTATGATCCATCGTTCCTAGCTTGCAGGCGATGAGCTCTATGAGTAGTATAGGTTATCGCTGGGGGCGGCACCCTCACTTTTGCTAACAAGAGTTTTATAGCACATTGATACAATCTATATGGTACAACTACCTTTTACCTTTAGAATTACCACATATGTTTCTCATTATACCTTAAACATTTTAAAATATAAAGTTATAAAAATAGACTAAATATATTACTTTTGCTATTTATTGTCCGATTTGTCTAATATTTGGATATGTTGTTAAGTTAAGCAAGTGAACTTGTAAATAGTATAATTTAATTCTATCTACCCTATATCTTTTAAAATATAAAATTACAAAATTAGGTAAAAATGCTAACTTTTGTCTTTGTTAACAGATTTGTCTAATATTTGGGTATGTTGTTAAGCTAGGCAAGTGCATGTATAAATGATATATATTACTTTTATCTAGCCCATATATTTTCAAATGTAAAATTATAAAATAGGCCAAAAATATCAACTTCGCTATTTATTGTCTGATTTGTTTAATATTTGGCTATGTTGTTAACTTAAGCTAGTTTATTTGTAAATGATATATTTTAATCCTATTCACTCTGTATATTTTAAAATATAAAATTACAAAAATATGTAGAAATACTAATTTTGGCCTTTATTGTCTGATCTGTCTAATATTTGGATATGTTGTTAAGTTAAGCAAGTGAACTTGTAAATATTATAAATTAATTTTATCTACCCTGCATCTTTTAAAATATAAAATTACAAAATTAGGTAAAAATGTTAACTTTTGTCTTTGTTAACAGATTTGTCTAATATTTGGGTATGATGTTAACTTAAGCTAGTATATTTGTAAATGAAATATATTAATTCTATCTGCTCTGTATATTTTAAAATATAAAATTATAAAATGAGCTAAAAATATTAACTTTGATGTTTATAGTTTGATTTTTCTAATATTTACGTATGTTGTTAACCTAAGTAGGTGCATCTGTAAATGATGTGTTTTATTTCTATCTAACTTGTATATTTTAAAATATAAAATTATAAAACTGGCCAAAAATATTAACTTTGGTCTTTATTGTCTGATTTGTCTAATACTTGGATATGTTGTTCAGCTAAGTAAGTGAATTTGGAAATAGCACATATTAATTAAATCTACCCCGTTTGTTTTAAATGTTAAAATTATAAAATGGGTGAAATTATCAAATTAGGTGAAATTCTAATCAGGCTTTGCTATTTATTGCCTGATTTGTCTAATACTTGGATATGTTGTTCAGCTAAGTAAGTGAATTTGGAAATAGCACATATTAATTAAATCTACCCCGTTTGTTTTAAATGTTAAAATTATAAAATGGGTGAAATTATCAAATTAGGTGAAATTCTAATCAGGCTTTGCTATTTATTGCCTGATTTGTCTAATATTTGGTTATGTTGATAACTTAAGCTAGTATAGTTGTAAATGATATATATTAATCCTATCTTCTCTGGATATTTTAAAATATAAAATTATAAAATTGGCCAAAAAATTAACTTTGAGATTTATGGTTTGATTTGTCTAATACTTGGGTATGTTGTTAACTTAAGCTAGTATTTTGTAAATCCCATTTACTCTGTATATTTTAAAATATGAAAATTTTAAATGGACCAAAAATATTAACTTTGATGTTTATAGTTTGACTTGTCTAATACTTGGGTATGTTGTTAGGCTAAGCAAGTGTATGTTAAATGGTGTATATTAACTATATTTTCTTTGTTTATTCCAAATTATAAAATTATAAAATAGGCTAAAAATACTAACTTTGAGCTTATTGTCTGATATGTCTAATACTTAGATGTGTTGTTAGCTTATGCAACTGAACTTGTAAATATCATATGCTAATCAAATATTACTGCTAACTTTTAAAATATAAAATTACAAAAATATATAAAAATGCTAATTTTGTATTTATTAACAGATCCGTCTAATATTTGGGTATGGTGTTAATGGTGCGTGCATTAGTAGTAATTATTTTACATGTTCTGTAAATTCTTTTAAATTTCTGCCTGACTAAGTATGTAGGTCCAACAGACAGTTTTATACAAATAGCCTACTACAAGTTCTGCAATATATCAAATTATAATTTCTAGGCTTTAGGCTTTGTATATTCTTATTATTGTCTGTCAAATTAAGTGTGTAAGTCCAACGTACATTTTTTACACAAATATTACATAACAGGGTACATTGGATTAGTATTACACATGTACTTGTTTAGGTTAACAACATGTTAACATTAGAGGTGGATCAGTTAATTTATTTTTACCTGTATTTGTAATTTCACCCTTTTACATTATACTAAGCATTAGCTTACAACTACATATCCAATTATTTAATAAATCAATCAACAAAGACAAAAGTTAATATTTTACCTGTTTATATAATTTTACAACTTAAATACAGGGCAGATAGTATTATTATGTACAATTTACACATGTACTGGGTAAGAACTGTCGTAAAACAAAGGTTTTAAAATTGTCCAATAAAAACTAAAATCATTATTTTTTACTTGTTGTTTTACCCTGTAATTTTATAATTTAAACTGTCCAGGGTATATGAGAATAAAATTTAGCAGTTCCACATATATTAGTCTAGGACAACGACATATCCAAACAATAGACAGATCAAACAATAAAGAGGCAAAATAATTTTTTAAACCTACATTTGTAGTTTTATAATACAAAATATAGAAAGTAGATATCAATAATATACAGGTTTTACAAACTGCTAACACAGAATAACTACATATCCAAATACTAAAAAAATTGCACAATAAAGAGCAAAATTAATTTTCAATCAATATTTATAATTTTATAATTTAACATATAAAGAGTAAATAAGAATGATATACACATTATAAACATACATTAGCTTAAGCTAACAACATATCAAAATACAGATGAATCAGTTAATAAATACACAAGTTAAGATTTTTTCTTATTTTGTAATTTTATAATTTTAAATATACAAGGTAAATGGAAATATTGTATACAATTTACACATGCACTAACTTAAGTTAACAGCATATCAAAAGCACAGACAAATCAAATAATAAAGACAAAAGTTAATATTTTTGCTTATTTTGTAACTATATAATTTAAAATATACAGGGTAGGTATAATTAATATATACCATTTACACATGCACTTACTTAAATCAACACCATACCCAAATATTAGACGGATCAGTTAATAAATACAAAATTAGCATTTTTATATATTTTTGTAATTTTATATTTTAAAAGTTAGTTGTAATATTTGATTAGCATATGCTATTTACAAGTTCAGTTGCTTAAGCTAACAACACATCTAAGTATTAGACATATCAGACAATAAAGCTCAAAGTTAGTATTTTTAGGCTATTTTATAATTTTATAATTTGGGATGAACAAAGAAAATATAGTTAATATACACCATTTAACATACACTTGCTTAGCCTAACAACATACCCAAGTATTAGACAAATCAAACTATAAACATCAAAGTTAATATTTTTGGTCCATTTAAAATTTTCATATTTTAAAATATACAGAGTAAATGGGATATACAAAATACTAAACAACATACCCAAGTATTAGACAAATCAAACCATAAATCTAAAAGTTAATTTTTTGGCCCATTTTATAATTTTATATTTTAAAATATCCAGAGTAGATAGGATTAATATATATAATTTACAACTATACTAGCTTAAGTTATCAACATACCCAAATATTAGACAAATCAGGCAATAAACGGCAAAGTTGATAATTTCACTCATTTTATAATTTTACCATTTAAAATATACAGGGTAGATTTGGTTAATATGTGCTATTTCCAAATTCACTTGCTTAGCTAAACAATATGTCCAAGTATTAGACAGATCAGGCAATAAAAACCAAAGTTAATATTTTTGGCCAGTTTTATAATTTTATATTTTAAAATATACAAGTTAGATATACGTAAAACACATCATATACAGATGCACCTACTTAGGTTAACAACATACCCAAATATTAGACAAATCGAACTATAAACATCAAAGTTAATATTTTAGCTCATTTTATAATTTTATATTTTAAAATATACAGAGCAGATAGGATTAATATATATCATTTACAAATATACTAGCTTAAATTAACATCATACCCAAATATTAGACAAATCAGGCAATTAACAACAAAGTTAATATTTTTGGGGTGTTTTATAATTTTATATTTTAAAATATACAGAGCAGATAGGATTAATATATATCATTTACAAATATACTAGCTTAAGTTAACATCATACCCAAATATTAGACAAATCAGACAATAAATAGGAAAATTGATATTTTTGGACTATTTTATTATTTTACATTTAAAATTATACGGGCTAAATAAAAATAATATATATAATTTATACATGCACTAGCCTAGATTAACAACATACTCAAATATTATACAAATCTGTTAACAAAGACAAAAGTTAACATTTTTTATTAATTTTGTAATTTTATATTTTAAAAGATGCAGAGTAGATAAAATTAATTTATAATATTTACAAGTTCACTTGCTTAACTTAACAACATATCCAAATATTAGACAGATTAGACAATAAAGGCCAAAATTAGTATATCTACATACTTTTGTAATTTTATATTTTAAAATATACAGAGTGAATAGGATTAAAATATATCATTTACAAATAAACTAGCTTAAGTTAACAACATAGCCAAATATTAAACAAATCAGACAATAAATAGCAAAGTTGATATTTTTGGCCTATTTTATAATTTTACATTTGAAAATATATGGGCTAGATAAAAGTAATATATATCATTTATACATGCACTTGCCTAGCTTAACAACATACCCAAATATTAGACAAATCTGTTAACAAAGACAAAAGTTAGCATTTTTACCTAATTTTGTAATTTTATATTTTAAAAGATATAGGGTAGATAGAATTAATTTATACTATTTACAAGTTCACTTGCTTAACTTAACAACATATCCAAATATTAGACAAATCGGACAATAAATAGCAAGAGTAATATTTTTAGTCTATTTTTATAACTTTATATTTTAAAATGTTTAAGGTATAATGAGAAACATATGTGGTAATTCTAAAGGTAAAAGGTAGTTGTACCATATAGATTGTATCAATGTGCTATAAAACTCTTATTAGCAAAAGTGAGGGTGCCACCCCCAGCGATAACCTATACTACTTCTATGGATATCGCTTGCTTAAACCAGCATTCTCTTGCAATACATTTTCAATTTTTTTCTTTTGTCATGGGACCCCCGCCCAACTCAGAAGCTAGTTATTCTAACGGTTGTGTATATTTCTCTATGCTCAGACTTTTTCTTTGGTTAAATGGAAACTTTAATTATGTTTTATTTGTAAATTTTGTGTGGACCGTGTATTGTACCTTATATTGTACTGAACAAGAGAAATAAATTGTCTATTTATTTATTTATTTTCTCATTCTTTATATCTCCCACAAAACATTTACCGATGTATTTCTAGATGAACTCTTCTGGCCCATGTCTGCCACTTTTATTGCCAACTCCTCTACCTGATTTTCTCTCAGTTTCAATTTCTTCTTCACCGCTTCAAATTCTTCCTTGGTTTTAGTTTCTTGTCTCAGATTTTTTATTTCAGTCATCAAAGACTCGAAGATGTAGTGGCTTATAAGTTTAAAGTATATTTATACAATCGTATCAATGCAGCAATCCATTGAAAAATATTGAACAGCGAATTACATGCAGTTTTATATTTCGCCTCACAGACTTTACTCAATGGAAAATTGTTGGGCTTTTTTATATCCGAACTAATAGCCTCATTTCAGATTTATAAGTTTAATAGAGTTGAAGCGTTCAACTTTAACGTTAACTGTTGATGTATAAAAACACAATGTACAAATTAAATGCCTAATATTGCCTAATAATGAATTATATTGCGCATTTAATCATATAGGTATGTTGGGAGCGGCCCGGCGTGGAGGTAGAACGCGGGACTTCAGCTGCAAGGGTCCCGCGTTCGAAACCCGCCAATCACCAATGGCAATTGGCTATGTTATAATGCCGAAATCTCGAGGGTGCACAATAAGCTAAATAAGCTGCAGTGCATGACCACGGAAACCTCGAAGCATGACCCTCGTCAAAAAAACATAGGTATGTAAAATAACATTTGCCTAATTAAAAGTAAATCTCCAGATAGGTTTAATGAAAAATGTTGCGTGTTTAATATAATGGATCTTCGAAAATTGAAAACATAAAACATATTAAACTGGGATGTTGCAATAAAATAACAATTTTTGAATACATAATAATAATAAATAATAATAATAAATTTAAAAAGAAACTACGGTATATACAATTGAAAAAAACAAGTTTTAATAGGAAATATGATCTTAAACAATTTAAATTTTAAAGAAGAATAATTATTTAAGAATGTGATGTAAAGTTTTTCGTTATACCGCTACGAAAACGAAAGTTTTTATCACGTGTAATGCAAGGCTAAGAAGAGAACATAAATTTAAGATTACCTAGGATGTAACTTCCACAATACCCCTATAGCCAAAGCTTGTGACATTAATGCTAACTGAATGAAAATAAATCGTTAATCGAGTTGTCAGTAATTTGTTTCCTCTGATTAGTTAAAATAAAAATCGATATTGCAAAACTCTCTCAATCAACTACAGTACACCTCGGATTATCAGGACCTCACATTATCCGGATCCCGGATAATCCAAATCGGTCCATTCGAGAAATATAAAAAATAAAATCGCAGCAAAATCATGATTTTAACGAGTTTACGGGTGAAATGCGCCTTCTAAAAGTAAAATACAATACAATACATTTCTGTACGCATTCGGAATCACAATGATTGAAGAGATAGCATTTCCTAAACATTATATCACATCATTTTCGTGAACGTAGTTTTCTGGATTGATACTTGGGGCGCTATTAGTAATCAAAAAAGGCGTAGCCAATGTATACAGGCGTAGCTTACGGTAATTTTGTGAGTTCGTTTGATGCTGTACTTTGAGGTGTTACGTTATTTCTTAAGGAGAGTTACTGTGATAAGTTTTTAGTTACTATAATTTCGTCATGATTATTTCAAATTTGAGTTATTTTGAGTTATGATTACTTAATTTTGATAAATTAAATATTGTAATCTGATGTTTTATTCCAAACCTAAACCGTAAGTACGGTAAAAGTTAACATTATATTCGTATGGTTAATAATGAAATTTAGTTCTTAAAATTTATTCAACAGTAAACCACGTAAAATGTTAAAGACTAACATGATGTACAGTCTTCATGCGCCGTTTGCAGCATCAAATTAGCAGGGGTTAAGGTACGCGACTGCTATTTTAGCAATATTGTAATGACCTCGGATTATCCGGATTTTTCGTTATCCGGATCAGTGTTCCGCCACATTAATCCGGATAATCCGAGGCGTACTGTATTCGAAAATAAAATGTGTTCGATACATCAGTTTTTTGTTGGTTACTGTCTGCTGATTGCTTTAATTAGCGAGAAAAAGGTGAAAGCCTCATTAGGAGAGATCTGTTAAAGGTAAACAAGCTGTAATAGTTTGGTTATTGGAATATATGCCACAAAATGGTTTTATTCTTTGATATGTTTTAGTGAGTCGGTGGCACAATTGGTAGCGAACTCGGCCCCGGTTCTGAGGCGGCAGCGGCGCAGGATCGGGTTCCGATGATGTCGCATACTATTGCAGTACTGGTCATCCTTGTACTGTACCGGCTCACTCCTTGCTTTTTTTAATAACTTCTACTCAGAGGCCTGACTGCCCATGTGGGAGGGGGGGGGGGCAAATGCAAGGTAAAAAGGGGCCGCCACCCTCTGTTTAAAACAGTTGAAGAGAATTTAAATTATTGAGAGGTAAAACGAACAATATTATTCATTATAAAGGACCTAAATTGCTTTTGGTTACTTGGGCATTATTCGGCAGGGACCCCTCGAACATACGATCGTACTTTGGTACCAGTAATGAAATATACTATTTCCCATTTCCAACATAATCAACTTAGTTTTAACGTATTGCTTATATTCAACTCTAGGGGAATCCAGGGAATCGTTGAAACTATTGTCAAATTAGACAAATCGTTTTATCTCACGTGATCTGTCCGTAATTGACGATTAGCTTGTTTTAGCTAACTCTGACTCTTGGTACCATGGAAGCGGGGCAAAATAAGACTATTGGATGAAGAAATGTCAGATTAGGGATACTTTTAAAAACGAAAAAAGTTACGAGCTGGCGGAAGACTTATTAATGAAGTTGTAGGATTAAGAGGTAACGGTACCTGAAACATACGTTATGTTTACCTTTCATTGAAGTTGGGTGCTTTGCCTTTCCTCTAGCACACATAACCTCAAAACTCGTCTTCTAGTTGATCTTTGACTAATTAAGACACTTAACTAAATTCGATACTGCATATAATCATCTTCATTACCTGATAGAAATATTACAGCGATAGTAATTGTCGTAGCAGGATTTACAACCCTGGATATGCGTTCAACTATAACAAAAAGAAATAGAGCTTGATTTACAACACGATTTTTCATTCTCAACAAACCAATATCGATTAGCCTACGCTGCGACGGCTAACGAACAGTTTATAGTTTATGTTATGTATTATAATTTTATTTATTGAAAAAATTTTTCATATAGCCTATATGAACTGATAATATTTTAATTTAAAATATTTACATTATGATTCGCATTCAGTCGGGATGTCGACTATCTTCAATATTAATTTAGGGTTATCGAAAATTTTACTTTTACCTGCTTGTAAGAGCCTCTTTACATGTACTGTGTAAACCTCTACTGCCGCGCCACTTTTTCAAGGGAAATTGAACGACGCGTTATCCTGAAGGTGCCGATAATATTGCATAATATATATATATATATATATATATTTCTCAGATTTTACATACTAAATTCTTAAATTTTCCCTATTCCCTATTGCCCAACATTTTAAAATGTACCTATACCATGCGTTTGATTTCATATCTCGGCAAGATTTTCTTGTAGTAATACGAAGGAAATACCATTTAATATCATTGATACTTCCAAGACAACAAAATTAAATTGAACAATCTACGGTCAAGAGATTTACCCTGTGCAATATAACCGGGAGTTGAGAATTTACAAGCCAATGAATAATTGGCTAAAAAACCATTCATAAAAACGAATGATTAACCAACCCGAGCAATTTTCTGAATGCAATACAACCGAACATTTGCCAGCCATGATGTGCCCGAGAGATTCACCAGCCGCAACACGACAGAGAGATTTTTTGGCAACTGCACGATCAAGAAATTTGCCAGCCACGATTTAAACGTGGCATTTAGTGCCCGAAATATGACCGAAAGGTTCGCTTGCCGTGCTGTAACCGAGGAATTAGCTAGCCAAAGCACGATTGTTGTATTTATCAACTGCAAAACGATGATATTTTTTTCAGTGCAATTCAAGTGAGAAATTTGCTAGCCGAGATACAACCAAGAGATTTTCTGGCTGCGATTCGACCGGAAATTTGCTGGGTTTGATGTGACCGTATGATTTTCCGGCCGTAATCGGGACGAGAGATTAGCTTACAAAGTATTTTCAAGAATCGAATTGGGAATGTTGAAGAAGCACACCCTAACTCACACCAGGGAGCCGAGTGAGCAGCTATAAACTACGCAGATGAAACCTCTTTGTGTGCTGGTTAATTGACTATGCATACTGTAGAGGATCAATGTTTTTAACGATGAAGGTTTATTTTATTAATATTATAATTATGATTATAAAGTTTAAGTCCATCCCGTCTAATTTTAATTTTTTTCTCGAGTGATAAGAAATTTTTTACTAAAAAATACATATATAGCACTTGAAAAATTCTTTGATGATAAATGTTAATAAAACTCGTTTCTTGATGACACAGCATGGCTCTGTAAATGTGAATGTTGTGAGAGATTTTATGTTACTACAGGTAGATAAAATATATTTTTGAAAGTTTTTAATCTTGAGGCCTTTTCTGGAACTAGACTGACTCGTCCTGGGGAAAAGTCTTTTCAATGTGAACACTGTGTGAAATACTTTGCTAAACTAAGGAATTTTTGAAGACATTTGTGACACATTTAAAGGAGAGACCGTATACATGTGGTTGCTGTGAGGAATCGCTTACTCAGATTGGTAAACTCACATACTTGGGAGTGGCCATAATAATTTTAAAATCTGTGTGAAATCAAATTAATTTGGGACTTTGAGAACCAATATATTTATAAATACTGGAAAGCAACCACTTTAATGATCGACATTTAAAATTACATTGATTCACTTGGGAAATATAAAGAAGCACGAGATTACTCAGAGTGCAGGGCCACCAAGAGTGAACAACTTCAAGCTACACGAATGAGGCCTTCATCCTCTCCACAGTGAACAGCGTTGGTTATTAAATATGGAATAAAGTAATGAATCTTTTTTTATTTCCTTGTAATAATTAAGAGTATATATTTGCTGAGCTCTCGGCTGTATTATTCATTCTTTTCATTAAATCATTTTGTTTCAACAATTATAAAAGTGATAAAGGGCCACTAATATCTTTATTAACTTGCTTACTTGTGAGCTGAAAAAAATTCATAAACAATAATTAAATATCTAATCAATTCAGTCTTGATAAGCTAACACATATTTATAATGCCATCAAATGGTTATTTATGTTAATAATATTTTATAATCACGGAATAACGATGTTATAAAATCAACAAGATGATAACGTTTTAAACAACAAGTTCACTAATCAATTTAGGATTTGGTTGTTTTGGAGTTTGCTGATTTAATATGGACTATATTTTGTAAGTTTCTAACTATACTTACTAATAAAAATATTACTATTTATGTGTAATATTTATTTTTTAATTTATTATAATTAATTGTGGTTATAAAAATTGACCATAGTGTACATCTCAAAGCAATGTTATTTCTATCATTAATTCCAAGTCTTGTGTTCATAATAAACGATATTTTAAGATGTCACAAAGGATGAATGTTTGACATGACAATACAGTATTTTTTTTCGTAAATTCAGTGAATTTTAATTTTTCCTCTTATCTTTTCTAGTTTTTTTTGTTTTTGGAGCTTGTAATTTTGGATTGTAGTTTTTTGTTCCTAAAGATGTAGTATATTCAAGTTTTAACGAGGATATATCAGAATGACAAACAAATATGTCATTGTTTGATATTGAAAATAAAAGTTGTTGATATTTTCTTCTAATGTAACAAAATAACCAATTATAACCAAACCCAGGCTTGTCGTAGCAAAGTGACAACTTACACCACAATGTTTTCCAACCCTTCATAAAGCAAGTAACTACAGTGTGCAAAAACCATTATTAAGTTACTTTAAAACTGAAAAATTCAGCTTTATTCTAACAATTGTTTTTATTTATTAATACTTTTTTTAGAAGCATTTTGCACTTCTGAATCACCGCTTATAATTTCCGTGTAGTACCCAAATGGATCGTTCATTAGTCATGTATGCACACTATAGGGCGAGGGTGCGAATTAAAAATGACGATAAGGTTCTATTCATGGGAGAATAATAATCTTAACTGTGAAATTAATATAACAATTGGAAAAGCCCAGGGATAATATTTATATTATTTCAGTATGTTGTTCCTAATTTGTAAATAGCTATGCAGCCGCTGTGCAGCTGGCTTACTCACTCGCTCACTGAGATTTAAAAATTATACTTCCCAGAGAGTGCAGTCTAGAAATTCTGCATAGTATTACTTTGAGCTGTTTTTTTAAGAAGTCTCCGAACTAAACCTTTCCAAAATGGGGTTCATTGATAATGTTCTAAACGTATTTTTTGTCCTTAGGCTTAAGTGCCTAAAGTACAGTATTTTATTTTATTTACATGCAACTTTACAGGTTAATACCCTTTTACAAAGATGCAGTTCAATGTTGTATATGTCAATTCAGAAGAGATGCACCATTATCTATCACACAAGTTACTATTAGAATTATAGTTTATGTAGTTCAAGACAAATATGCTAAAATGCAATTTAAAACAGATGCACTGAACAGAATTAGAATATTTATAAGTATCAACATAAATAAATAAATATTTGCAAACATAACAATATATAATAACAACAGTATTGATCAAATTTCATATAAAATAACACAATCCGCAAAATGCATTATATAAGATCAAAGTAATATAAGTTTTATATACAAAATTTAAATAGATATCCCACTAATGCAATTTTGTTTAAAAATATTTGGAGAGTCAGAAAAAATATCTATGTCTGTGACTGATAATGATTTATTATACAATCTCATCATCCGGAGAAGCTGAGAGGAAGCATGCGCAAGTGTCTGAACCTGAGGCAAGGAAAACAAAAATCGGCACCTTTAGTTGAACTTTGGGACACGGATAGGCAAAGCCGCCAGGAGTGAGGGGTCATCCACAGGGCCGGATTTACGATTTTGCCGCCCATGGGCCTAAAGCATTTCGCCGCCCCTCCTCCCAAACGTGACGATTTTCCAGAACTCACCATGCGTAATTCGGAGGGGGGGGGCACTTGCTCCTCCCAATAATTTGGGATTACAATTAATCAGCTAAACCTGAATATTGTTTTACATTTAAAACACAATAATATTTGTGATTATGTATATGTCTGCTGATGCCAGCTGGCGAAAGGCCTCTCAGAATAAAAGTATACAAATATTGTGGTGTTTTCCAAAGTTATATAAAATTCGTTAACAACACTGAAAAATGTATTTAATTTGTGGCCAAAAAAATATCATGGTCGCATTGCCGCGGTCTAAAATTCTCTCGATTGTTTCGCCGCGATCATCTCTCTGCCAGTTCGGGGCTACTAAAAGCTTCATTATCGCCTTCTTTTTATTTCGGCCGTTTCATATCTCTCGATTATCTTCTTCCTTTTAAGAAAACTTCACTAAAGTTGGGAAAAAGTAATGAATTTAAACATTTGGTCGGGAATTTCGATATTTGAGTTAGAACGAAACGAAATATAGCCGTTTTCATTGTTGGTATCGTCATCGCGCCCGGCAAATCTCTCGATGTAATCACAACAAACACATATTTCGGTAATAATGTGGCCGGAAATCAGTCGTTTATATCGCAACTGGAAAATCTCTCGGTAGTTTTGCGGCCGGAAAATTGCCTGCTTGTATCGCCGCCGACAGATCTCTTAGTCGCATTGCGGTTGACACGTCACTCGCTTTTTTCGCGATCGTCGCACATATTGGTCATGTTGTGGCCGAAAAATCGGTCGTTTTACAGCAATTGGCACGCATGTATATTGGTAACTTTGTGGCAGACAATCTGTCGCTCTTTTGAAGGAGCTATAGGCATCATGACTGACTTCACTGATAGTGATTGCTTTTAAATAGTCGGGAGATGTAAGAAAAAAGTCGGAAAAAATATATGTGAAATCTGGTAAACAACCTGCTTGGGTTTTGCGGCAACTGCCAAATTTACAGGTCAAATTATTACGGCAATAACAGCTCATGTTTAGGCTCTATCGTGGCCTGCGAACATGGGTTGTTACAAAAAAACTCTTAGTCGTATAGTGGCCGTAAATCGGTCGGTTCAATAGCGGTCGTCAAACCAGTCAGTTGTATTGCATGCGAAAAATCTCGATCGTGTTTTGAGATAAATACCTCAAATGTTTGCAGCCGACGAATCTTTGGTAGTATTACAAAACAAATCTTTAGAATTTTTAGCGATCGGCGAAATTCCTACGGTCATTTCGTGGCAATAAAGTCTAACGGTTGTATAGCAGCCGGTAATCTCGGTTGTATCATAGTGGGCGTAATAATTAAATCTGTTGGTGGTACTGTATCGCAACCACGTTAAACTCTCAAATGAAACTGTTGGTAAAAGTCGGACATTTCGCGGCCGTCATTTCGCATATATTTTTTACAAAAATAACAAACATATTGCCCTCCTCGCCCCTCCTTATGATCCAATTCCACCATTACCCCGAATAAACTCAGCGCCAGGGCCCAGGCCAATAAAATAAGCTTTCGCACCTTTGAGTACATCGACTGCCGCCCTTCCGCGCCAGTGACGCACTACGCAAAATAATGGTGTGTTTTGATTTTAAAAAATTACCCCTCTCTGGACTTTTTATAGTTAATATTAGTTTATAAATCTGATAGAAAACAAAAAAAAACATAAAACGTTCTACATTATTTTAGCAAATTTCAAACTGGCCTTCAAAATTTGCCGCCCCTAGAAAGTTGCCGCCCTGGGCCCGGGCCCATGTGGCCCATGCCTAAATCCGGCCCTAGTCATCCACCAGCCTGTAGAGAAATATTAACTCTAGGACCATTCTCCTCAGACCCAGACTCATCAATTCAAACATTTCTAATAATTCAACACATGGAATCTTAAATGTATAATAATTAAAGCATTTATAAAATAAGTACCTCAAAAATCTTTTTTGTATTTTTTCGATGGCTTCTTCATAGGTAATTTGAACAGCATTCCATAAAACCGCTGCGCTCTCAAGCCTTGACCTGACCAAGGATACGTATAAGATTTATGTTTTAGCATCTTTAAAATGTGTACCTCTTCTCATTACAAACCCCATAATTTTGTCTGCACTTCAGATACAATGTTCGATATAGTAGCTAATTGACAACGAAGAATCAAAATAAACACCCAAATCCTTAATGCGTTCCACCCTAGTTAGCTTGTTGCCATCAAGAAAATGAGTCATGATTAATGTAATTGATTGACCTTGTAAATGTCATTACATAAAATTTGGAAATATTGAAGTTCATTTCATTATTTTTACTCCAAATATGTACGTTGTTCAGATCTGACTGCAATTTTAAAACATCCTCGTGGCTCGATATGTACATGAATAATGCCAAGTAGAAGATGTATTGAACACAGATACCACATTCAGTTTTTAACGTCAAATTTTAAACAACTCATCCAGCTCATTTTTTTATCTCACGTTTTCAATCACAGATATTCTGCCTCTAAAGGTAAAATGTTTATACATTTTGATTTTTTCGTGGTTAAATTAATTCTGTTTATTGGGATGCCTGGTTTTGAAAAAAATCTGCATCACCTTAGCTAAAATGTCATTAGCTAAGTGGTTCTTTCACATCTAACACCTTATATTAATAATTATTGCTCAACAAACTTTCCATCAATAAATTTTACGCCAACTGTGGTAAACCTTACCCCTTATAAATCCGTTATCGCTGGCCCTATCAGGCCTTACCATTAGCCATACGATGATTGTTTTGATATTTTCCCTCCAACGATTTAATATTTTCGATATCTTACAGTTTCACTTAAAATAAAACAGTAGTATAATCGTATGAAAACATGGTTCATAATAAAAGTAGTACTTAGGTTAAATTTAGTTAACTAAGGTTAAAAATCACATTAACAACACAAGGATCATTGTATGCCCTTCACGGTAATGTATTTTCTTATCTGAACTTAACCTAATCCAACCTACTACTACTTTTATTTATTTGTAATGTTTTCGTACAAGTATATACATATTTCACGTTTAACTTAACGATATAGAGAATTTTAGGTATCCAAAAATTCTTTCAAGTAAAAAACATGTAGATTCTGCATTGTGTTTATTTCATTCATAAAACATTGTTTACAACTTATTTGAAAGTTCTGTTTATAAGTACTGATCCAACCTGTCATACTTAAACGGAAAATTGAATTGTGGTAATAAATAAACGGAATTGCAAAAAATAGTGGTAGTGAAATAACGGTCAAGGTACCACAAAAATACATATATTTGTCCCACCTTAAAATTCATAATATTCACACAACTTGGATAAGAATCCTAGATATTTCAAAACTTAAGTTTCTCCAAAGAAACATCTTCCTTGACAAGTGGGATTTCCTTTAAGTTTTTCTGAAGTCTCCTAAAGTTTTTTTTGTATGTGTAACAAAACCGGAGGAAAGCAGAGAGAGATCATGTTTGATGGAAATGCTAAAATAAAAGAAGTCATCAGCTTCACAGTCTCTCGCCAAGCCAATAAGCGTCAAAGGATGGTGGCATACTAAGGTACATTAAAATCTGTAGAATATTATAAAATCATTGTAAAATAGGTTTTATCCAGTTTTAACTAGGAAATTTTAAGTCCTAAACGAGTTGAAGCAAATATATTTATTATTTTTTTAAATGAATCTGAGTATTGTGAAACCCGGACCCTATAAAATTACTATTTCTCAATATTTTTAATAAAGAACCTGGACGTTATGCACCTGGCCATTTTAGAACGTCTCCTTAACATAGTCTTCTGCATTTTATTTATGAACCAAAGGCAACCATGAATCATCAGATAAAAAAATAATAAAAGTTAATACGATTGCCGTATTAGATTTTTTAAGACATCATGGTGTTTTTGTGCTAAGACTTCTATCATAATAAAAGTAGTGATAAATGATAAAAGTAGTGAGAAATATTGTATCGAGGGATTTTTATCTCTGTTGGTGGCAACGCGGACGGCGGAGCCAATGGCAGTCACAATGGACAAAGTGGGTGGGAGACAGGCTACGTCCACGGCAGCCGGCCGCCTAATTGGATAAACGGCAGTTATTGATGACGTCACTATATTGGCTTGCGCATGCGCACGACTTGCTATATTGTTTGTATGTATTTCAAGCTCAGACACAAGTTTAGTGATGGGGGTGTGAAGTATGTAGGGACCCCTATTTGAATCTAGCCGAGGCCCCAAAAGCCACCGGACCGCCCCTTGGTTGGGATTGGTTGGCAATATTTCACACATCTAAAAAAAGTTTTTTTTTAGTATATCATGATGAGCGTGTTTATAGACACTCTGGACCGTATTTAGGGCTCCGGTTGGACTTCAAAATGAGGCCCTGCGGTCTCGGCAAGAGAGATGACCTCGAGGTTCGACGTCTTCCCGCCCCCGGCGCTTTTCGCCCGCTATTTTCCTTGTGGGGGGCCCATTTTACATCCCTGAGGCCCCCTTTACGACTAAGGACCCCGGGGCCGCCGTGTATACGGACCTGTAGGCACGTTCATCACTATAGTGCCAGACAGATTGCTATACATTGGTAAAACTAAAATTGTTATTTTTATTGACATGTCAATCCTTTTAATACCTCTAGGAATTTGACACACACAAAATAAAGCTTTGTTTGTAAGAAATTTATACTTTCACCAATTTATCTTGCCTTCAAAACCCTCGATTCTCCAAAAACCTTATTGTTCCGTGCTACATCAACATGAACTAATTGTTTTCTAGTTACGTTCGCAATATGAAGCTGCCATGTAACCATATTTATCAGTAGGCGGAATAGAAAAACAGTCATGTTTTTCACACAACAACACAACAGTTGTGTATAACACTGTGTTAAACACAATGTTATATATATATATATATATAAAACATTGTGTTCAAACATTGGGTCTTAAATATGGTTAAATATATATATATATATATATATATATATATATATATGTTAATCTTCACAACATTACTATTTGTAAAAATGGCTTATTCAATCCAAGCAACTAATGCTATTGTAATAATGTAGTAATGCAACTATTAATTAGGAATTTGCGATTCTTATACTTGAAATTCACTGGTTATGAAAGTAAAGATCCACTACGTGTGAATTGAGTAAATTCTGGAATAACCGTACAATTTATTATTATTTTATTATTTATTCATTTATGAATAAATAATAAAATGAATAAGGCTAGATGGTTTACTCAAGCATATAAATGAATTACCACTTGAACGTGCAAGGCTTAGTGCCATCCCTATGGAAGTTTACATATTACAAATTGTATTAGGTTGCGTCTGGAAGTTAAGTGGCGGCTGTGGAAATCTTGGTATTATCTTATTGTCAAAGTCCTTTGATTGTAAGTTTAATAAATGTATCCATCACTATCATCTAATCAAATCTTTATTCAACCAACAAAACTACATTAATTTTTATGGCAAAATATTAAGAATACAACTGAAATAAAAGAATATTACTATTTCTAATCTAATTTACGAGTAGTTTACATTACTATTTTACAAACTTAAAAGAGTATTGTCATAATTGATTGCAAATTAGAAAACGGTTTCTAAAACCAAGATCATATTTTGCTTAGTTGTTATAAGATAAATGATTTGAAATAGTCTCTCTTTGGATAGAAAAAAATGGTTTACTGAAGGCCATATGTAGTCACTTTCCAGTATGTGTAAGGTAATGTTTCTTTGGGCGCGATAACCGATCAAAGGGTTTCTTACAAGTCTGGCAGCTGTAAGGTTTCTCACTAGTATGTGTCAATGTGTGAGTCCTAAGAATACTTGAAGTTGTAAAGGATTTATTACATATTTCACATACGCAAGGTCTCTCTCCTGTGTGAGTCATTGCATGTATATCCAAAGACCTTTTTTGGGTGAAGGACTTTCCACACGTTTTACAACTATAAGGTCTTCCACCAGTATGTGTCAATGCATGTGTATCTAAGTTCCCTTTTTTGCTAAAGGACTTTCCACAGGTTTGGCATCTGTAAGGTTTTTCACCAGTGTGTATCAAGGTGTGCCTCTTAAGGTCGCTGGATGTTGTAAAGGATTTCTCACATATCAGGCATGCGTAAGGTTTCTCTCCAGTATGTACCAACGCATGACTTCTAAGTTTGCTTGATGTTGCAAATGATTTCTCACATATCAGGCTATGTGAGGTTTCTCTCCAGTGTGTGTCAACGTATGATTCTTTAGGTCGCTTGAAGTTTTAAATGATTTATTACATATTTGACAAATGTGAGGTTTCTCTCCAGTGTGTGTAAATGCATGTGCAGCCAAATTCCCTGACTGGGTAAAGGACTTTCCACATGTTTGGCAACTGAAAGGTTTCTCTCCAGTGTGTGTCAACATGTGAGTTTTAAGGTTGCTGGATGTTGTAAATGATTTCTTACATATTGGACATGTGTAAGGTTTCTCTCCAGTGTGTGTCAACGTGTGAATCTTAAGCTCGCTTGATGTTGTAAATGATTTCTTACATATTTGACATGTATACGGTTTTTCACCAGTGTGTGTCAACGTGTGAGTCTTAAGGTAGCTTGATGTTGTCAATGATTTCTTACATATTTGACATGTGTGAGGTTTCTCTCCAGTGTGTGTCAGTATGTGAGTCCTAAGGGTGCTTGATGCTGTAAATGATTTATTACATATTTGACATGTGTGAGGTTTCTCTTCAGTGTGTATCAACGTGTGGGTCTTAAGGTTGCTTGATGTTGTAAATGATTTCTTACATATACGACATGTGTGAGGTTTCTCTCCAGTGTGTGTCAACTTGTGAGTCTTAAGGTTGCTTGATGTTGTAAATGATTTCTTACATATTTGACATGCGAAAGGTCTCTCACCAGTGTGGGTCAACATACGAGCCATTAGCTTGTCTGACCGTGGAAAAGACCTTTTACATGTTTGGAACTGTATGGCTTTTCCCCCCTGTGGTTAAACAAATGGCTTCTTAATTTATCTTTCAGTGCATAAATCTTGTCACACTATGGACACTCATATGTTCGCTGCCCAGTATGAGTCAGCATATGAGTCTTCAGATTGTCTGACCGTGCAAAAGACCTTTAAAACCTTTTGCAAGCGTAGGGTTTATTCTCAGAGTGCGTCTTATTAGACTGTTTTCTCGTTTGTGCAGATACAATTGTTTTCACTTTGGACGATGTTGCGATTTGTTACTTACAAATGTTTAAGTCGCTATTTGATCTTGATCATGTTTGGTTTTCAATGTTGTGTTAAATCTAAAACTTATTTTTACGAGAATTGAAATAAAGATCGATCTTAGAAAAGGCCAATTTTCTCTTTCCTGCGCCGCCGTTTCACGAAAATTTGATTCATCAGCTGAAACAACATATCAAATTAGTTCAGGTGTAACAATGAGGTGCTGGGAATCACGTAGGCCTAGATAGTGAATTTTAAATAATTTAAATTCTTTTCCACATTTTTCTATATAATAATATAAAGTGCCATAAAATACAGGTTCAATGAAATGGAGTCCATATTTTCAAATTTTGAAATGACTCCTAAAATCAGATTTAAAAATAAAGGGGAGTCTCCGTAAGAGGTTCTTAGTTAGATTTATAATAAGAAAGTGAAAAAACTTCATAAACTTAAACGTAAACATCATTAAATATGGTCTTGACATTTTTTTGTATTGTTAATTGACACATTTCATGACATCTTAATACTAATTCATTGCATTCTCTCTTAGCCAAAGCTGGTGTAAAAACTTATAGGAGTGGGCTATATAAAATTTATATCCATTATAACAAAAAATTATACGTATCAAGCGATCTATGGTTCGCTTCGAATGTCCACTTCTAAAATTGAAAAAATAAGTACATTATTATTATTTCGAATATGGAGTGAACTTCTCTTGAGGAAGCCTAATGTGATACATTGGTTAAAATTTGTAATAACGATTCAAATGTACAGGATCAAAACAGGTCAAAAGGTTAGTAAAATACGGCTTTATTGGGGCTATCTGGGCTAGCCTATGGCCACATATATTGCTAAGTATTAGAAGAGACAGAAGTATTGGACTTGCTTCGGGTTCTCTTCCGATCATCTTTTATTTGATGGTGGCGGAGGTGTTAGCTATCTTCACTCCAGCTACGACTACCAAAGCCAGTGGCGTATATAGAAATTATTTTCGGGGAGGGGCAGGGCCGGATTTGAGATTTTGCCGCCGATGGGCCCAAAGCATTTCGCTGCCCCTCCTCCCAAACGTCACAATTTGCCAGACGTAATCGTAGGCGTAATTAGGGGCGAGGGAGGCACTTGCCCCGCACAATAATTTGGGATTATAATTTATTAGCTACACCCGATTTTTTTTAAATTAAAGACACCAATATTTGTATTTGTGTACATGTCTGATGATGCCAGCAGGCGAAAGGCCTCACAAAATAAAATTATACAAATATTATGGTGTTTTTCAATGTTAAAAGTTGATAGTATCCAATATTAACTATGTGTTAACAAGAGAGTGAATGATTTATTTAATTTGTGGCCAAAAATTCTCTTGGTCGCACTACCGCGGTCTGAAATTATCTTGGTTGTTTCGCCACGACCATCTCTCGGCCAGTTGAGATTTATAAATATTTATAAATATAAATATTTATAAATAGTTGAGTTATAAATTTTTGCACGGAACAAATTACAAGTAAAATTACACATTGTGACGTACTTTACGTGGAGGTGATTCGTTTCAATATTAAATATATCAGCAAGCCACAGTAAAAATATAATTTTGCCTGGACACTCAGTATTTGAGCGGGGTTTATTTCCAGGGGTCGTAATATCACCTCAATCGATTTTAGTTCTATTTTACCCGTTGGTTTTCCACCCACTGTAGCCTAAATCTTTTTTCTTTGGTATTTTGGTTTTACACCCACGTAAACTAACAAAATATGGGGCGTGATCGTTAATTAACTTAAATGCCGACTAGTCTTACTTAGACGCAACTAATAATATATCAACTGTCAAAATATCGGACTAAAATGAGTAAAAATAAAATTCATACCTCGACAGATCACCCCACTTCAACGCGGTATATTGTCGTTGTTTAGGGTTAACTCACACCCCTTCGTAATATTTCGACTATTTTTGCCTGCCCCGGGAGCTACGCTGTTTCCACCACAGCGCTGACAGATCGACTGCCGGAGCGGCTGGGGCCTCGGCGGTCACCGACTGACCAGCCTCCCCTACTTCCCCTCCAGAGTGGGGAGAGTCCGTGCCGGGTGCAGCGGCGAGCACGACTGTCTGCCGCGCCCACAAAATGCAGGCGTTACACCCCCCCGATACTTTGGAAAAAAAAGAAAACAAGAAAAGAAAAAAAATCGATCACTTACCCATAGGAACCTGCGACCTCGCTTTTCCTGGCATTCCTCACCTTCGTCGGGTCTCCTGGCACGATGGGTGGGTGCCAACGACTCTTCGCCCAAACGAAACGTCGTCCGGTGGTTTTCCGCCCACAACCAAAAGAAACTTGTAACGGCTCCCCGCCCGAACTCAAAAGATTACATGGTGGCTCTCCGCCCACCACGAATAAAATGATACTGGCCCCCGGCCAAGAACGAAGATAACTTGCGGTGTCCTGCCGCTTGAAACAAACGTAAGTAACTCGGCCATAAGCCCAAACAAAAAAACTACGACGACTTCTTGTCGTCCAAGACAAAATATGGTGAAGGTTGGCTTTACGCCCAACCATCAAATAGAGGGATAGGGCTTCTTGCCTAAAATGAAAATTTCTACTGGGGTCTCTTGCCCTCCCACAGGTCATCGATGACTGGCTTTCCGCCCAGTCGGATTTTCTTCGATGAAAGAAAATAAGCCCTACACTCGGGGCCTGACACAGAATCAATAAAAGGGTCTTCTTGACCAAAATAAAAGTAAACCAAAGTGATGATTGTCAGTTGAGCCTTAATGCCTCCGTGTAACGAGGTCATACAGCCTCTTGCTGCGGATTCGGTAGTATGTACCATCTGACCGGTATATGCGCCAGCGTTGGTTGCGCGTCTGACGTCTTGTCCAATTGGACCCTCGTCCGTTTAATCGCTGCCAGACGTATTCTGGGAGTTCCATGTTCGGAGGTCTCGGTAGCTGCCTTGCTGGGGTACGAGATGGTCGTGGTTCAGCCGATGGGGCAGGAGACATAGCCGTCTCTAGCGGCCTAATATAGACCGTCCTAATGGGGAGTTGCGGACGTCGTACTTCAATAGAAGCAACGGGGGGTCTGGCCCCTGGCCGGATATACACCGTCCTTGACGGTCCAGAAAAGACCGTAGGGGTCGGTGGTCGGTCTGGCTCATGGTTGTCAGGGATTTCCCCCTCTTCCAGCTCCATGTCCAACTCCTCCTCAAGGTGTAGGTCATCGAGGACGAGGCATGGAGATTCACCCCTTGGCACACCGCCTTCGGGTTCTGTGTCGAGGTCCATGGCCTCCTCGTTCGAGGCTGGTGGTGATGTGTCAACCGCTGGAGGGTCATCTGGGCCGATCGGTACATCGTCCTTCGAGGTTTGAGGGACTTCGACTGGGTCGAAAAGGGATACTTTCCCTTCTGAGGTGCCAAGACCGCCTTCGATGGCGTCCGTCAATTGCCTCAGCAGGATGTCGTCTGGGGTTGGGGAAAGTGTTAAGTTTCCCAACGCCTTGTACGTCGCGTCAATGGTGGGCTCCTCCAGGGGAAAACTCTCAGCGTCAAAGCGGCCTCGGCGGAGGATAGCAGCGACCGTTCTACGGAGCAAGTTTGGTTCAATCGGTTTGTAGTCGACACGCTGTCTCCTGGTGATGCGGTCGGCGAAGGCACAGATGTACGCTCCGGCTGACACCCTATCGCATTTTGGCGTGAAGGATGGGGTAGCCGACATCGTCCATCTTTTTGGGAAGAACTTCCTTCCTTGGAATCGGGAATACCCTTTTAAGTATTCAAACACCATTTTCAATTCTTCTTCTCGCTTGCGATGACGAGGATCGTAAACGGTAATCTTGAAATCACGTGGTTCTGCCACGATGAGAATCCACTGGCCAGCTGGATCACCTCCCTGCACGGCCATGGGGAACAACAGCATGTCTTTGTCCAGGACGTTAAGGCCCGAAGTGCGGTACCTTTCGTGGTTCCATTTTCCTTCATTCCAACTCAGTGGGAATGATGAGTCGAAGGCCCAGACTCGAGGCAATTTTTGGGAGTAGTATACGCTTCGGCGCTCAATAATTTGAAAGAAGGCGTCAACTACTCTGTTTCGCACCGGTAGACTAGGAAACAAAGACGAGATGTTCTCAAGGCAGCACGGCAAAAGAGGTCGAACACTCATGCTGCGGAACATGCAAAGCGCATACACAATCAAGGCAAAGCAGGGTACCAAGGGCGGTGAAGGCACCTGCAAAGCAAAATGACAGGGGGTTAGTTACGTGACTGTAAAAAAAATATGTTAGACTACAAAGCATGCATATGTCTGGTAACTCATGGCAGAACTTAGCTACAATCGTTCGAAAAAGGGTTTTAGATCCTTTACATGGACAACTTGTGCTTGTTTCCCCTTCGGGTCCCTAACTTCGTAAAGGTTCGCACCCTTTCGCCTCAGAACCTCGCACGGTCCTTGAAATTTAGGGGCCAGTTTGCCCACCACGGCGTCGGCGCTCGAAGACAAAACGTGAAGTCGTCTCATTACTCTATCCCCAGGCCTAAATATCGGATCTCGTCTCCGAAGATTGTAATACTTTGACTGACGCGCAAAAGCCTTCCTCAAGTTGGACTGACACTTCTCGTAAAGTCGTTTGAATTCTCGTTCGCGTTCGTTGAGGATCTCATCGGTCGTCGGTTCACCCGGCTCCGCAGTAACCTCAAACTCTGGCCCTCGGAGGGCTTTCGGTAACCGTAACTCCCTACCTAAACACAGCTTTGCGGGGGAAAACCCGGTTGATTCGTGAACCGCAGTGTTCATGGCGAATTGGAATTCTGGTAGAAGAGCATCCCACGCTCGGTGATTATCACGTACGAACTGAGCTATCATCGTCTTCAGGACTCGATTTTGTCTTTCGACCGGATTCGATTGAGGGCTGTAGGGTGCAGTGTTTTTGCACACTATTCCCCACTCTTCTGCTACACCTCGGAAAATCGCAGACGTAAACTGCGTGCCATTGTCTGTCAAGATGACTTCGGGTGCTCCGTACCGTAATAAAACTGACTCTCGGAAACGGTTCGATACAGCTTTGGCTGTCGCCGCTGTCAGCGGGGCTAGCTCGGTCCATTTACTAAACAGATCTTGGAAAACAATGACGAACTTAAAGCCACGACTGGAACGAGGGAACGGTCCTATTAGGTCGGACGATATCGTGGACCAAGGTCGTACGGGGGTGCGAAAGTGCATTTTACCAGCCGGTTTCGTCTGCAGGACCTTATGTTCTTGGCAAACCGGGCAGGAGCGTACGTATTTTGTAACGTCGCGGTACCACCCAGGCCAGTAGTAATTCTGTGCCACCCGGTGTAAAGTCTTTCGGACTCCAAGATGGCCCGCGGTCGCCAAGTCGTGGTTCTCCACCAAGACTTTCTCCCTGAGGTCAGGGGAAACGCAGAGTTTCCACTCCATCTTATCATTGACTCTCGTACGGAACCCTTTATAGAGTTTGTTTCCCCTAACGACGAAACGTGGGTACTTATGCGGCGTGCGAGATACCCGATCTATCAGCCTCTCATACCAACTGTTGGCTTTCTTTCTCGTGCTCTCGATATTCAACCCAACAGTCGCGTCTCGTGGTCCTTCTCTTTCGAGCGGTTGTGCACCCGCCTTATCAATCGCGGTCACATCGTTCCGTTCATCGTCCTGGCTCTCAACTGGTTGCCGCGATAGCGCGTCCGCCACCCGGTTGAGTGAGCCACGGCGATAGCGTATCTCGAAGTCGAATTGCTGTAACTCCATCACCCAACGCGCTAGTCGTCCCGTGGGTTCTCGGAGCTTCATTAACCATTTAAGGGCACTATGATCGGTCACCGCTATGAACTTGTACCCTTCAAGGTACCCTCGGAACTTACGTACACCGAATATCAACGCCAAACACTCTTTCTCTGTAGTCGTATACTTTTTTTCCTGCTCACTTAGAAGCCTACTAGCATACGCGATAACGACTTCTTTGCCATCATGGCTCTGCGAAAGCACCGCGCCGAGGCCTTCGTTAGAGGCGTCGACCTGCAAGACAAAAGGTTGATCGAAATCGGGACACGCTAAGATAGGGGTTGAGCACAATAGCTCCTTGAGCTTCGCGAAAGCCTCCTGTTGGGCAGTTTGCCACTCCCATCGTTTATTTTTCCTCAAAAGGGTCGTCAGAGGACGTGTCACCTCGGCAAAGTTTGGGATGAAGCGTCGGTACCAGCTTGCTAATCCCAAAAAACTCCTAACCGTCTTAACGTTATGCGGGGTTGGAAAGTCACGTATCGCCTTCACTTTGTCAGGATCGGTTCCCACACCGTCACTGCTAATCATATGACCAAGGTACTTAAGCCGGGTTTTACAGAAATCACATTTATCTGGGTTAATGCGAAGTCCCGCGTCACGCAATCGCGTAAAAACTGTGCATAAGAGCTTCAAATGATCTTCGAACGATTTTGACACGAGAATTATATCGTCTAAGTATGCGAATGCGTGTGGTTCGAGGTCTGGACCTATCACGCGGTCGAGTAGCCTCTGGAAGGTCGAACCAGCACTATGGAGGCCGAAGGGCATGACCCTAAATTGGTAAAGTCCCATCCCAGGTACTGTGAATGCCGTGATAGGCCTCGATTCCGCCTTTAAGGGGACTTGCCAATAACCACGGTAGAGGTCGATCGTACTTATAAACTTGGCGGCCCTTAACTTGTCAAGAATGGCCCCGATTTGCGGGAGGGGGTAGCTATCCACGTGGCTAGATTCGTTTACCTTCCTCATGTCGATACAGAAACGATAAGTACCGTTAGGCTTTTTAGTCATTACTATTGGGGACGACCAACTCGAAGAGGAAGGTTCAATGACATCATCCTTTAACATCCCTTCAACTTCGTGGTTTATTATGGCCTGCATCGCCGGATTTCGCGGATAGTAGCGTTGTTTAACAGGCACTGCGTCCTCCTTGAGGCGTATTTCGTGCTCGATAAGGTGGGTCTTACCAGGGACATCGTCGAATTGGGGTAGTTCAATTTCCAAAAATTCTTTCAACTTTCGAGTTTGGTCCTCCGAAAGAGCCGTCAGCGCATTTACCGGGCTACTAAGGTTTCCACCCTCGAACGGTGGACTAGAAACGTCTGAACTAACGCGCATCAGGTCCAATTTCTTAATGGTTTCGACACCAAAGATTAAGTCCGAAGTGAGCGTAGGAAGGTACAGGGCCTTCCAATGATATGAGGTGCTGGGATTGCCGATATTTCCGGTAACGTAGTATACCTTACTCGAGGAGCACTCGGAGCCGTCAGCTAATCTCAACACCAATGCCTTATCCTCGGCTTCCACGCCCAAGGATTCGATGTGCGAAACTACTTTGTCACTCAATAAATCTAAAACGCTACCTGTGTCTAATAGCGCTCTAAAAGTTTTGCCCTCAATCTCAACTCGCACGTGTGGTCGTATATCTCGAACTGGAGTATCTTCCCCTACGCCCCCAACGCATTTATTTATGTTTAGGAGCCATTCATTCCATCGGTCGGAGGCCCTTGCCTTTGCTCCAGACTCGACAGGCCTCTCGTATGTCGAGCCGGATTCTCGTTTTCCGCGCGGCAATCGCATCTCGTCGTTGCGACTCCTTCTCGCTTACAGTGATAGCAGCGTAACACCTTAGGTCGCCTACAATCGCGGAACAGATGTCCTCGTTTATCGCAGTTCCAACAGTGGAAGTCTGCTTGCCGCTCCCTCGGTCTCGAGCCGACATTATTGCGACCCCCACGGGGCGAGGAACGCCTATCAGCGCGCACCTCAGTTTCGACACCCGAGGTGTTATTGGCCGGGGTATCTCGACGAGCGCGGGTTTCAAGCGGTGCTTCACCCACTTGAGTCCCTAGACTGCGTGTTGAGCGGCGCTCAGGCCTACGTTCGGGTTCCCGCGTCTGTGGTTGTTCAACCGCGGCATTATCGTACCGGCTATCGTATTTCTTTTTATGAAAATAGGCTGTTTCATGCACCAAAGCCGTACCGGGCGGTGGAGGCGGTCTAAAACTCTTTCGTTCGCGTAGGTATGACTCATAGTCTTCAGCCCGGTCTATTAATTCCGAAAGTGAGGTAAAATCGCTCCGTCGTACCATGATCTTATATTCGGGCCTCATGTTTGTGTAAAGAAGATCTAATTTTGATTGTTCGGAAAAATTGCCACTCCTTCTCATCAGAGTGGTCACAGCGGTCACAAAGTCGCGGAATTGCTCGAATTCTCCCTGGGTCCTTTTCCGTATCTCCTCATCAATATTGCGATAATAGGCGGGCGGGAAAAACTGTTTTTCAAACGCTCGCTTAAATTCAGCAAACGAGTGCCATGATTCTCTGTTGTTTCGGTACCATAGCAAAGCTGAACTTTGTAATAATTCCGGTAACGCCTTCAATATATCATCAAATCGCACTGAGTAAGCTCCGATGAGCTCCTCAAGTCTTTCTAAAAACGAGACAGGATCTTTGCGACCGTCAAACCGCAGGTTCCATTTGCGAACTATATTGCAGAGTCCGGCTACGTCACCGTATTTGTAAGCTGTTTTATCAACGGCTCGACTAGAAGTGTACAACATCTCACGTGGTTCACTCGGCTGAAACGCAATGACAGGACGCGCGCCTAAGTTCAGCTGCGAATAAGTCACCCTCGTGTTATCAGGGGTTTCGCCGCGTCTCAAAAAATCATAATCAAGTCCTCGGCTGTCCGGGTTAGGCACCCCGCTGACGTTTCCGCGTACTAGCTCGGAGAGCTTACGTCTGACTGTCGCGGAATCCGCTTCTGGGGAAAGTCCTAAAATCTCCCGATAACTCGCCAACTCGTCTCCTGAACTAGCAAAGACTTTATCTTGTACCTGCTTCTGAGGGGTAACGCTAAACAAATCGGGCCCTGTCAAGGGTAGGGTATTCGGACGCGCTGCGACGCTAAGTGTGGCCGTAGGCGCCGAGGTCACGAGGTGGTATGCCGAGTTATCAAAATTGCGCCAAAAATCAACGAATCTCTGCCTAAGCTCGTGGGAAGTCCCTGAGATTCTAAGTCCGTACTTAGTCATTTCTGTTTTTAAATCGCTCTTACTCAAGTCGTAAATCCAACCTACTCTCGGGTCGGTAAGGGGTGTTCTCTCCCCTTTCAACGCGGTAGTCGTGGTCGGCACGCTCAAAGTCGCCGGGGCCGTGCTAACTATCGAGGCGCTGGTTGTAACACCCGCCGCGGTTGTTGGACACACCGCCTGGCTATAAAGAGTCGTGGATACGTTTGTTCCCTGAGTGGTTGTCGTCACCACTTGCTGTACGACGTCAGTCTTTTTAGCTTCACCTTTACGGCCCTTCGACTCATCAGGGTCGACAATATAGAAAAATCCCAAAAGCCGATACCAGATCCTGAAAAATAGTTTTAAAATATCCATCGTAGATACAAACACCGAGTACAGTCGAATTTATCAAATAAATCAAATAAACGAAGAACCTAATCCAATGATTGACAATCAAACTTGAAAGCAAAATAATTTGTTGCTATTCTCGGCTAAATAGAGCAAAACACCACAATGCCAGTACTTTGGTATTTAGGCATATATTCGAGGAAAATCCCGGAAGGTGATAACAAAGGCCTCGACAACAATGCGATTTTTATCAACCGCTCGGTCTAGGTTTATCACCAGTAAACTACCTAATTATGCGAGCATTCAATTTACACCATTTCAAGGTAGTTTTTCAGTCACAACTATTTTTTTTTAATAGTGTTTCGTGTGAGTAAAACGTAAAATGACACGCTACGTGTCCCTGTTCACGGGCGCCATTTACTGTGACGTACTTTACGTGGAGGTGATTCGTTTCAATATTAAATATATCAGCAAGCCACAGTAAAAATATAATTTTGCCTGGACACTCAGTATTTGAGCGGGGTTTATTTCCAGGGGTCGTAATATCACCTCAATCGATTTTAGTTCTATTTTACCCGTTGGTTTTCCACCCACTGTAGCCTAAATCTTTTTTCTTTGGTATTTTGGTTTTACACCCACGTAAACTAACAAAATATGGGGCGTGATCGTTAATTAACTTAAATGCCGACTAGTCTTACTTAGACGCAACTAATAATATATCAACTGTCAAAATATCGGACTAAAATGAGTAAAAATAAAATTCATACCTCGACAGATCACCCCACTTCAACGCGGTATATTGTCGTTGTTTAGGGTTAACTCACACCCCTTCGTAATATTTCGACTATTTTTGCCTGCCCCGGGAGCTACGCTGTTTCCACCACAGCGCTGACAGATCGACTGCCGGAGCGGCTGGGGCCTCGGCGGTCACCGACTGACCAGCCTCCCCTACTTCCCCTCCAGAGTGGGGAGAGTCCGTGCCGGGTGCAGCGGCGAGCACGACTGTCTGCCGCGCCCACAAAATGCAGGCGTTACAACATGCTATAGATAGAGCGTCTTCCCAGTCAAAAATAAATTCAAAAACATCTAAAATCAAACCGTGGATTACAACAGGCCTGTTAATGTCAATTAGAAAGCGCGATAAGCTTTTTAAAAAAATGAAAAAAGAACCTTTTAATCCTCTAGTAAAAATGCGTTTCATTAACTATAGAAATATTTTGCATTCATTAATTAAACGTTCCAAATATAGTTATTATCAAAGTAAAATTCAAGATGCATCTGGTAACCCTCGTAAATTTTGGAGTATAGTAAACGAAATTTCTGGTCGACCACGGGGTAAGGATCGGTTCCCAGTCGAGGCATTCTGCGGCGACTCTCCCTCTCCCTCAAACATCGAAGATATCAGCAATCAATTCAACTTGTATTTTTCTAACGTAGGAGCACAACTTGCTAGTAGTATTATCGCGAGGGGTCCGCCCGACGTTGATGACGCCGCCTACGCCTCGGACTCCGTATTTACGCTGGAGCCAGTCAATTCCACACAGTTAACTAAAGTAATAAACAGTATAAAAGGGGGCTCAGCTCCAGGCTGGGATGCCATTCCGGCAAGGGTCGTCAAAGAAAACATTTGTTTGCACCCTCCCATTCTACACTTGATAAATTTATGTATTCGAACTGGTGAATTTCCTAACGCTTTCAAAATCGCTAAAATAATTCCAATTTTTAAGTCAGGACAAAAATCTGCTATGAATAACTTCAGGCCTATTTCGTTGTTATGTATAATTGATAAGATACTTGAAAAATGTATAAAATTTCAGCTAACAAATTACCTTGAAGTTAATAACATTATTTCTGATATACAATATGGGTTCCGAACAGGGAAAAATACAGCAAATGCTTTATTTGACTTGACGAAAGTAATTTCTACAGAAATAGGGAATAAAAATAAAACCATGATCACTTTCTTAGATTTAGCCAAAGCCTTTGATTCAATAGACCGGAAAATCTTATTACAAAAGCTCCGTTTGATAGGACTGAATGACACATCTTTAAAGTTCTTCTCCAATTACTTTGACAGTAGGAGACAATTTGTATCTATAAATGGCATCAACAGTGACCACACAACCATAAACTATGGCGTTATTCAAGGCAGTACTTTAGGCCGTTTACTATTCATTATATATATTAACAATATCTCAAAATTGAAAATTAAAGGAAAACTTTTCTTGTTTGCAGACGACACTGCTTTAGTATCGTATGGCTCTGCATGGGACAATGTATATGATCAAGCATCCTCTGATCTACTGATATTAAAGAATTGGTTTGACCACAACTTCTTATCTTTAAATGTCACCAAGACCAAATGTCTTCCAATTTATTTTAAAGAAAACAATGACCCAGGTCTCAGGATGTTAAGATTGCACTCCTGTGGTGCTCTGCGGATGGCCGACTGTGGTTGCGAGGAAATAGAACGAGTGAGTCAATACAAGTATCTAGGTGTGATAATTGACAACAAGTTAAGCTGGGGGCCACATATTCAAAGCGTCAAACAAAAATTACATAGAGTGATTTACGCTTTCTCGCAGCTCGGTTGTGTGTTGTCCGTGGATCACTGCAGGAGTGTTTACTTCGCCTATGTACAATCGTTGCTGGAGTAAGGGGTCCTGGCGTGGGGGGGTGTATCGGCGTGGACGTTGGAGCCCCTGGCGGTTGCTCAAAGATCCATAATTAAAAAATCCTAAGAAAAGACCAAAGATTCCCAACCCATCAACTTTTTCTAGATTTCCCAGTCTTAACAATAAGAAAGATCTATCTAAAAAATTTAATTCTATTCATAATGACTAATAAAAACCAAATATTTTCTGAAATCCGACACTCTTATCAAACAAGGACAAATATAAATATTGGAATTACAATTCCTAGATTATATAATCACATACAACAATATATTCCATATAATGTTGCGCATGTTTTATATACCAAACTACCAAATGAAATCAGAGCTCTTGAGGGGAGGAGTGTCGCCGTTGTCAGGAAGGGGGTTCGGCGGTGGCTGCAGGGCTTGGAGGAGGAAGCGGCGGATTCCCTGATTCAACCATTATACAAAACATAAATTACTGTTTTTTTTCTCTTTTTTGAGTTTTTTATTTATTTTTTTTCTCACATTTCTTTTTCGTACGTACTTCGAATCTTCTGGTGAAAAATATTTTTTTTTATTAATTAACTTAGGATTAATATATTTTATGTTAGATAAGAATTATTTATATTGTTTTGTTTCTCCCACTCAGCATTGTGTGTGTGCATGTGACAAAAGTGACAGTGAGGACTCGCCCCACGCACAGACGGACAGTCTTTGTGGGGATACTTCCATAACCGTATAAGTAAAATGTCCATGTAATTATATACTGAAATTTTAATGGAAATAAAATATCTGAATCTGAATCTGAGTTCGTGGCTACCAAAGCTTCATTATCGCCTTCTTTTTATCTCGGCCGTTTCGTACTTGAGAGTCGGCCGGCTGTATCGTGGCCGTTGAATCCCTGTAAATCCTTTGCAGGGTGTCTACCAGTCGGCAATTCGAGAATACCCCCGTTGGAGCAGACCTGCACACTCAACAAGATTCAAATGCTTGAATAAAAAATTTACATGCCATCAAAAATGCACGAATAAATTCCACCACCACGTCATAAATTTGAACGAATGGTGTTCTTGGTGTCTGGGGGTCCCATGACAAAAAGTTATGATGGTCCAGGGCTTAGGTCTTACCATGAGCTCTAATGAGAAATTCGCTGAAATTCGGGAAATAATAATGAATTTAAACATTTAGTCAGGAATGTTGATAATTCAGTTAAAACGTAAAGGAATGTAGTCGTTTTCAACGTTGGTATCGCCATCGCGGCCGGCAAATATCTTGATCGAATCGCAACAAACAAATTTTTCGGTAATATCGTGGCTGGAAATCAGTCGTTTACATCGCGGCTGGAAAATCTCTCGGCCGTATTATGACCGGAAGATCGCTCGCTCATTTCGCGGCCAGTAGATCTGTCGGTAGCATCGCAGCCGAAAAATCACGGTTTTTACAGTTGTTAAAAAACCTCGGAAATCCCTGTCGCATTATGACCATCAAGCATGTCTCCCCGTGGCGATCATATCTCTTGGTCGTATATTAGCCAGAAAATCGCACGTTCGTCCCACAGTCTAAAATTACTCGCTCGTTTTGCGGCCGGTAAATTGCTTGCTTTTATCGCCGCGCCGCCGGCAGATCTCTTGATCGCATGGCGTCCGACAAGTCTCTCGCTTTTTTGCGACCAAAATGTATCCTGGCCATGTCATTATCGAAAAATCGGTCGTTTTTACAGCGATTGGCACGCAAGTAACTCGGATGTTTCGAGGCCGACAAATACCTCGATTATTTGCAGCCGTAGAATCTTGGTTGTATTACAAAACAAATCTTTAGGATTTGTAGCGATCGGCAACCGCCCACGTCACTTCGCGTCAATAAAATCGAACGGTTGTATATCGTAGCCGGTAACCTCGCTTGTATTATGAAGGACGTACTCGTTAAATCTCTTTGCGGTATCGCAGCCGCGAAACCTCTCAGCTGTAAAACTGTCGGACATTTCTAGATATTCTGCTTGCTGCTGATATGATCTTGCATATAATTTATTTAAATAATTCAAACTATTTAATTCTCTTAATTTATTTATTTTATCCTTTTAATTTCGGGGTGGCCCTGCCCCCTGGGCCCCCCTTATATATGCCACTGACCAAAGCACATTTAAGTTTCTTGTTAGGGGAGGAGTCGCATTATTATTAATGACGTATTAGAATAACATAGTATTTTAGTTGTACTAAATAGATTATAGAAAACTCATTTCGTACGATAAACACATACACAGATTACAAAAGCTTATGACATCCTTAATATGAAAGTAGTATTCTACTGAATTTCTTAAGACTTCGGAGTCTCCTGTCCGCGATTTGACCCGTATTTATTTATGCAATCTTAGTTTTAGCTTTCCATTGGAATGTTTTTGGCAACCAAATAAGGCCAACTTAATGAGCTGATTGCTAGCTAATTACGTTCAGCAACGTAAAACTCCTAGTTCGCCTACTTTGTTGTTGAGAATACCTAAGAAAACAGCGATGCCTTAAGAAGTTATCTATATATGTAATTATAACAAAAAGCAGTCTCTACTTGATAAAAATCATTTTAATAACTGTAGAAGCCAATGGGTACTAAGTCCTACCTGTAATCATAAGAATGTGAAATATGGTTTCCCCATACGCTAATTGATTGTTGACTTTACTCTACTCCATCAGAAATTTATTTTTCTCCAAAATGTAAGAAATTTTACCACCACTGTGTGCTTGTCGTAACCGTGTGTAATTTCTCCTCATCATATATCTCGTTTAAATTGGGTAGGCCTATACATTAAGTAAAAGTTATAGTAAAGACAACAGCAAGCCTATATGTTTCTGTCTCGTCTCCATCACCGTTGTGGAATGCTTAGTGCGCGTGCGCTAACATTATTTTTAACAACCAGTGTTGCCACCACAAGTGTTGTAGTTTTACCATCAGCAGTGAATGAATTACCCAAAATCTTAGACAAAGGAAGATATATTTACACAGGCGTTCACTACACGGCAAAAGTTCGAGTGTTTATGAATTTCTTTTGTCTTGCCAGGACAAAAGGGAAGAGTAAAAACAGTATGTCACTATGTGATAATGTATTTTGTATTTGTTTAGTATTCATTCTTTTACCTCCTAACACAGATTTATTATGTTATTGGTCTACATACGAACACTAAACCATGTCACATATAAAAGGTAATTTTTGTGAAAACGCAAAAGATGAACTTTTTCAATTATATAATCGTTACATTAATTTATGCATTGCACATAAATGAAATAACATGAATATTCCTCAAATAACTCAAACAAAGGCCAGAGCCAAAGCTGACAAAATTTGGAACGGGCTAAAGCAAGAAGGAAAGTTAAATATAAAATATTTAAATCACATAAAATCTTCGGTTTTTTCCCTAGTCAAAGCCAAAATTATTCTAAACTAAGAATGTTAAGGTGTGCATCAATGCCTTCTTCATATCGATGGTTTTTGTCGAACCAGTGTTGCCACCACATAGTTCGTAGTTTTACCAAAAGCTTTACCAAATAGTTTTACAGAACGAATTACGGTATCCTAATATTATCTTATTCATTGCATATAGATTTTTATGTTGTATTTTAACTTTAATTTAACCCAACAACTCAATATCACTTATTACTAATGAAAGAACTTCTTTTTATTTAGTCAATTTAGGTAGTAGCGAAGGCATAAGCTATCTTGTTGGTCCACTCCAAATAGCGTATATGCCGATTTAAATAACAAGGCCCAGCCCTGCACAAGACTCTTGTTAATTTAAGCAATAAGCTTATGGAGGGAGTGGGCCACGTTATTTGACTCTGCCTATATATCCTCGCTTGCATACACAACGCCGTGCTGGTGGGTCGAACACTGCTCCAATGTCTGCCTATATATCCTCGCTTGCATACACAACGCCGTGCTGGTGGGTCGAACACTGCTCCAATGTCTGCCTATATATCCTCGCTTGCATACACAACGCCGTGCTGGTGGGTCGAACACCGCTCCAATGTCTGCCTATATATCCTCGCTTGCATACACAACGCCGTGCTGGTGGGTCGAACACCGCTCCAATGTCTGCCTATATATCCTCGCTTGCATACACAACGCCGTGCTGGTGGGTCGAACACCGCTCCAATGTCTGCCTATATATCCTCGCTTGCATACACAACGCCGTGCTGGTGGGTCGAACACCGCTCCAATGTCTGCCTATATATCCTCGCTTGCATACACAACGCCGTGCTGGTGGGTCGAACACCGCTCCAATGTCTGCCTATATATCCTCGCTTGCATACACAACGCCGTGCTGGTGGGTCGAACACCGCTCCAATGTCTGCCTATATATCCTCTTTTGCATACACAACGCCGTGCTGGTGGGTCGAACACTGCTCCAATGTCTGCCTATATATCCTCGCTTGCATACACAACGCCGTGCGTGTGTGTGGAACACTGCTCCAATGTCTGCCTATATATCCTCGCTTGCATACACAACGCCGTGATGGTGGGTCGAAAGCTGCTCAAATGTCTGCCTATATATCCTCGCTTGCATACACAACGCCGTGCTGGTGGGTCGAACACTGCTCCAATGTCTGCCTATATATCCTCGCTTGCATACACAACGCCGTGCTGGTGGGTCGAACACTGCTCCAATGTCTGCCTATATATCCTCGCTTGCATACACAACGCCGAGCTGGTGGGTCGAACACTGCTCCAATGTCTGCCTATATATCCTCGCTTGCATACACAACGCCGTGCTGGTGGGTCGAACACTGCTCCAATGTCTGCCTATATATCCTCGCTTGCATACCCAACGCCGTTCTGGTGGGTCGAACACTGCTCCAATGTCTGCCTATATATCTTCGCTTGCATACACGACGCCGTGCTGGTGGGTCGAACACTGCTCCAATGTCTGCCTATATATCCTCGCTTGCATACACAACGCCGTGCTGGTGGGTCGAACACTGCTCCAATGTCTGCCTATATATCCTCGCTTGCATACACGACGCCGTGCTGGTGGGTCGAACACCGCTCCAATGTCTGCCTATATATCCTCGCTTGCATACACAACGCCGTGCTGGTGGGTCGAACACCGCTCCAATGTCTGCCTATATATCCTCGCTTGCATACACAACGCCGTGCTGGTGGGTCGAACACCGCTCCAATGTCTGCCTATATATCCTCGCTTGCATACACAACGCCGTGCTGGTGGGTCGAACACCGCTCCAATGTCTGCCTATATATCCTCGTTTGCATACACAACGCCGTGCTGGTGGGTCGAACACCGCTCCAATGTCTGCCTATATATCCTCGCTTGCATACACAACGCCGTGCTGGTGGGTCGAACACCGCTCCAATGTCTGCCTATATATCCTCGCTTGCATACACAACGCCGTGCTGGTGGGTCGAACACCGCTCCAATGTCTGCCTATATATCCTCGCTTGCATACACAACGCCGTGCTGGTGGGTCGAACACTGCTCCAATGTCTGCCTATATATCCTCGCTTGCATACACAACGCCGTGCGTGTGTGTGGAACACTGCTCCAATGTCTGCCTATATATCCTCGCTTGCATACACAACGCCGTGATGGTGGGTCGAACACTGCTCCAATGTCTGCCTATATATCCTCGCTTGCATACACAACGCCGTGCTGGTGGGTCGAACACTGCTCCAATGTCTGCCTATATATCCTCGCTTGCATACACAACGCCGTGCTGGTGGGTCGAACACTGCTCCAATGTCTGCCTATATATCCTCGCTTGCATACACAACGCCGAGCTGGTGGGTCGAACACTGCTCCAATGTCTGCCTATATATCCTCGCTTGCATACACAACGCCGTGCTGGTGGGTCGAACACTGCTCCAATGTCTGCCTATATATCCTCGCTTGCATACCCAACGCCGTGCTGGTGGGTCGAACACTGCTCCAATGTCTGCCTATATATCTTCGCTTGCATACACAACGCCGTGCTGGTGGGTCGAACACTGCTCCAATGTCTGCCTATATATCCTCGCTTGCATACACAACGCCGTGCTGGTGGGTCGAACACCGCTCCAATGTCTGCCTATATATCCTCGCTTGCATACACAACGCCGTGCTGGTGGGTCGAACACCGCTCCAATGTCTGCCTATATATCCTCGCTTGCATACACAACGCCGTGCTGGTGGGTCGAACACCGCTCCAATGTCTGCCGATATATCCTCGCTTGCATACACAACGCCGTGCTGGTGAGTCGAACACCGCTCCAATGTCTGCCTATATATCCTCGCTTGCATACACAAGGCCGTGCTTGTGGGTCGAACACTGCTCCAATGTCTGCCTATATATCCTCGCCTGCATACACAACGCCGTGCTGGTGGGTCGAACACCGCTCCAATGTCTGCCTATATATCCTCGCTTGCATACACAACGCCGTGCTAGTGGGTCGAACACCGCTCCAATGTCTGCCTATATATCCTCGCTTGCATTCACAACGCCGTGCTGGTGGGTCGAACATCGCTCCAATGTCTGCCTATATATCCCCGCTTGCATACACAACGCCGTGCTGGTGGGTCGAACACCGCTCCAATGTCTGCCTATATATCCTCGCTTGCATACACAACGCCGTGCTGGTGGGTCGAACACTGCTCCAATGTCTGCCTATATATCCTCGCTTGCATACACAACGCCGTGCTGGTGGGTCGAACACTGCTCCAATGTCTGCCTATATATCCTCGCTTGCATACACAACGCCGTGCTGGTGGGTCGAACACTGCTCCAATGTCTGCCTATGTATCCTCGCTTGCATACACAACGCCGTGCTGGTGGGTCGAACACCGCTCCAATGTCTGCCGATATATCCTCGCTTGCATACACAACGCCGTGCTGGTGGGTCGAACACCGCTCCAATGTCTGCCGATATATCCTCGCTTGCATACACAACGCCGTGCTGGTGGGTCGAACACCGCTCCAATGTCTGCCTATATATCCTCGCTTGCATACACAACGCCGTGCTGGTGGGTCGAACACCGCTCCAATGTCTGCCTATATATCCTCGCTTGCATACACAACGCCGTGCTGGTGGGTCGAACACCGCTCCAATGTCTGCCTATATATCCTCGCTTGCATACACAACGCCGTGCTGGTGGGTCGAACACCGCTCCAATGTCTGCCTATATTTCCTCGCTTGCATACACAACGCCGTGCTGGTGGGTCGAACACCGCTCCAATGTCTGCCTATATATCCCCGCTTGCATACACAACGCCGTGCTGGTGGGTAGAACACTGCTCCAATGTCTGCCTATATATCCTCGCTTGCATACACAACGCCGTGCTGGTGGGTCGAACACTGCTCCATTGTCTGCCTATATATCCTCGCTTGCATACACAACGCCGTGCTGGTGGGTCGAACACCGCTCCAATGTCTGCCTATATATCCTCGCTTGCATACACAACGCCGTGCTGGTGGGTCGAACACTGCTCCATTGTCTGCCTATATATCCTCGCTTGCATACACAACGCCGTGCTGGTGGGTCGAACACCGCTCCAATGTCTGCCTATATATCCTCGCTTGCATACACAACGCCGTGCTGGTGGGTCGAACACTGCTCCAATGTCTGCCTATATATCCTCGCTTGCATACACAAGGCCGTGCTGGTGGGTCGAACACCGCTCCAATGTCTGCCTATATATCCTCGCTTGCATACACAACGCCGTGCTGGTGGGTCGAACACCGCTCCAATGTCTGCCTATATATCCTCGCTTGCATACACAACGCCGTGCTGGTGGGTCGAACACCGCTCCAATGTCTGCCTATATATCCTCGCTTGCATACACAACGCCGTGCTGGTGGGTCGAACACCGCTCCAATGTCTGCCTATATATCCTCGCTTGCATACACAACGCCGTGCTGGTGGGTCGAACACTGCTCCAATGTCTGCCTATATATCCTCGCTTGCATACACAACGCCGTGCTGGTGGGTCGAACACCGCTCCAATGTCTGCCTATATATCCTCGCTTGCATACACAACACCGTGCTGGTGGGTCGAACACCGATCCAATGTCTGCCTATATATCCTCGCTTGCATACACAACGCCGTGCTGGTGGGTCGAACACCGCTCCAATGTCTGCCTATATATCCTCGCTTGCATACACAACGCCGTGCTGGTGGGTCGAACACTGCTCCAATGTCTGCCTATATATCCTCGCTTGCATACACAACGCCGTGCTGGTGGGTCGAACACCGCTCCAATGTCTGCCTATATATCCTCGCTTGCATACACAACGCCGTGCTGGTGGGTCGAACACCGCTCCAATGTCTGCCTATATATCCTCGCTTGCATACACAACGCCGTGCTGGTGGGTCGAACACCGCTCCAATGTCTGCCGATATATCCTCGCTTGCATACACAACGCCGTGCTGGTGGGTCGAACACCGCTCCAATGTCTGCCTATATATCCTCGCTTGCATACACAACGCCGTGCTTGTGGGTCGAACACTGCTCCAACGTCTGCCTATATATCCTCGCTTGCATACACAACGCCGTGCTGGTGGGTCGAACACCGCTCCAATGTCTACCTATATATCCTCGCTTGCATACACAACGCCGTGCTGGTGGGTCGAACACCGCTCCAATGTCTGCCTATATATCCTCGCTTGCATTCACAACGCCGTGCTGGTGGGTCGAACACCGCTCCAATGTCTGCCTATATATCCTCGCTTGCATACACAACGCCGTGCTGGTGGGTCGATCACTGCTCCAATGTCTGCCTATATATCCTCGCTTGCATACACAACGCCGTGCTGGTGGGTCGAACACCGCTCCAATGTCTGCCTATATATCCTCGCTTGCATACACAACGCCGTGCTGGTGGGTCGAACACCGATCCAATGTCTGCCTATATATCCTCGCTTGCATACACAACGCCGTGCTGGTGGGTCGAACACCGCTCCAATGTCTGCCTATATATCCTCGCTTGCATACACAACGCCGTGCTGGTGGGTCGAACACTGCTCCAATGTCTGCCTATATATCCTCGCCTGCATACACAACGCCGTGCTGGTGGGTCGAACACCGCTCCAATGTCTACCTATATATCCTCGCCTGCATACACAACGCCGTGCTGGTGGGTCGAACACCGCTCCAATGTCTGCCTATATATCCTCGCTTGCATACACAACGCCGTGCTGGTGGGTCGAACACCGCTCCAATGTCTGGCTATATATCCTCGCTTGCATACACAACGCCGTGCTGGTTGGTCGAACACCGCTCCAATGTCTGCCGATATATCCTCGCTTGCATACACAACGCCGTGCTGGTGGGTCGAACACCGCTCCAATGTCTGCCTATATATCCTCGCTTGCATACACAACGCCGTGCTTGTGGGTCGAACACTGCTCCAATGTCTGCCTATATATCCTCGCTTGCATACACAACGCCGTGCTGGTGGGTCGAACACCGCTCCAATGTCTGCCTATATATCCTCGCTTGCATACACAACGCCGTGCTGGTGGGTCGAACACCGCTCCAATGTCTGCCTCTATATCCTCGCTTGCATTCACAACGCCGTGCTGGTGGGTCGAACACCGCTCCAATGTCTGCCTATATATCCCCGCTTGCATACACAACGCCGTGCTGGTGGGTCGAACACCGCTCCAATGTCTGCCTATATATCCTCGCTTGCATACACAACGCCGTGCTGGTGGGTCGAACACTGCTCCAATGTCTGCCTATGTATCCTCGCTTGCATACACAACGCCGTGCTGGTGGGTCGAACACTGCTCCAATGTCTGCCTATATATCCTCGCTTGCATACACAACGCCGTGCTGGTGGGTCGAACACTGCTCCAATGTCTGCCTATGTATCCTCGCTTGCATACACAACGCCGTGCTGGTGGGTCGAACACCGCTCCAATGTCTGCCGATATATCCTCGCTTGCATACACAACGCCGTGCTGGTGGGTCGAACACCGCTCCAATGTCTGCCGATATATCCTCGCTTGCATACACAACGCCGTGCTGGTGGGTCGAACACCGCTCCAATGTCTGCCTATATATCCTCGCTTGCATACACAACGCCGTGCTGGTGGGTCGAACACCGCTCCAGTGTCTGCCGATATATCCTCGCTTGCATACACAACGCCGTGCTGGTGGGTCGAACACCGCTCCAATGTCTGCCTATATATCCTCGCTTGCATACACAACGCCGTGCTGGTGGGTCGAACACTGCTCCAGTGTCTGCCTATATATCCTCGCTTGCATACACAACGCCGTGCTGGTGGGTCGAACACCGCTCCAATGTCTGCCTATATATCCTCGCTTGCATACACAACGCCGTGCTGGTGGGTCGAAAACCGCTCCAATGTCTGCCTATATATCCCCGCTTGCATACACAACGCCGTGCTGGTGGGTAGAACACTGCTCCAATGTCTGCCTATATATCCTCGCTTGCATACACAACGCCGTGCTGGTGGGTCGAACACTGCTCCATCGTCTGCCTATATATCCTCGCTTGCACACACAACGCCGTGCTGGTGGGTCGAACACCGCTCCAATGTCTGCCTATATATCCTCGCTTGCATACACAACGCCGAGCTGGTGGGTCGAACACTGCTACAATGTCTGCCTATATATCCTCGCTTGCATACACAACGCCGTGCTGGTGGGTCGAACACCGCTCCAATGTCTGCCTATATATCCTCGCTTGCATACACAACGCCGTGCTCGTGGGTCGAACACTGCTCCAATGTCTGCCTATATATCTTCGCTTGCATACACAACGCCGTGCTGGTGGGTCGAACACTGCTCCAATGTCTGCCTATATATCCTCGCTTGCATACACAACGCCGTGCTGGTGGGTCGAACACTGCTCCAATGTCTGCCTATATATCCTCGCTTGCATACACAAGGCCGTGCTGGTGGGTCGAACACCGCTCCAATGTCTGCCTATATATCCTCGCTTGCATACACAACGCCGTGCTGGTGGGTCGAACACCGCTCCAATGTCTGCCTATATATCCTCGCTTGCATACACAACGCCGTGCTGGTGGGTCGAACACCGCTCCAATGTCTGCCTATATATCCTCGCTTGCATACACAACGCCGTGCTGGTGGGTCGAACACCGCTCCAATGTCTGCCTATATATCCTCGCTTGCATACACAACGCCGTGCTGGTGGGTCGAACACCGATCCAATGTCTGCCTATATATCCTCCCTTGCATACACAACGCCGTGCTGGTGGGTCGAACACCGCTCCAATGTCTGCCTATATATCCTCGCTTGCATACACAACGCCGTGCTGGTGGGTCGAACACTGCTCCAATGTCTGCCTATATATCCTCGCTTGCATACACAACGCCGTGCTGGTGGGTCGAACACCGCTCCAATGTCTGCCTATATATCCTCGCTTGCATACACAACGCCGTGCTGGTGGGTCGAACACTGCTCCAATGTCTGCCTATATATCCTCGCTTGCATACACAACGCCGTGCTGGTGGGTCGAACACCGCTCCAATGTCTGCCTATATATCCTCGCTTGCATACACAACGCCGTGCTGGTGGGTCGAACACCGCTCCAACGTCTGCCTATATATCCTCGCTTGCATACACAACGCCGTGCTGGTGGGTCGAACACCGCTCCAATGTCTGCCGATATATCCTCGCTTGCATACACAACGCCGTGCTGGTGGGTCGAACACCGCTCCAATGTCTGCCTATATATCCTCGCTTGCATACACAACGCCGTGCTTGTGGGTCGAACACTGCTCCAATGTCTGCCTATATATCCTCGCTTGCATACACAACGCCGTGCTGGTGGGTCGAACACCGCTCCAATGTTTACCTATATATCCTCGCTTGCATACACAACGCCGTGCTGGTGGGTCGAACACCGCTCCAATGTCTGCCTATATCCTCGCTTGCATTCACAACGCCGTGCTGGTGGGTCGAACACCGCTCCAATGTCAGTTTATATATCCCCGCTTGCATACACAACGCCGTGCTGGTGGGTCGAAAACCGCTCCAATGTCTGCCTATATATCCTCGCTTGCATACACAACGCCGTGCTGGTGGGTCGAACACTGCTCCAATGTCTGCCTACATATCCTCGCTTGCATACACAACGCCGTGCTGGTGGGTCGAACACTGCTCCAATGTCTGCCTATATATCCTCGCTTGCATACACAACGCCGTGCTGGTGGGTCGAACACTGCTCCAATGTCTGCCTACATATCCTCGCTTGCATACACAACGCCGTGCTGGTGGGTCGAACACCGCTCCAATGTCAGTTTATATATCCCCGCTTGCATACACAACGCCGTGCTGGTGGGTCGAAAACCGCTCCAATGTCTGCCTATATATCCTCGCTTGCATACACAACGCCGTGCTGGTGGGTCGAACACTGCTCCAATGTCTGCCTACATATCCTCGCTTGCATACACAACGCCGTGCTGGTGGGTCGAACACTGCTCCAATGTCTGCCTATATATCCTCGCTTGCATACACAACGCCGTGCTGGTGGGTCGAACACTGCTCCAATGTCTGCCTATATATCCTCGCTTGCATACACAACGCCGTGCTGGTGGGTCGAACACAGCTCCAATGTCTGCCTATATATCCTCGCTTGCATACACAACGCCGTGCTGGTGGGTCGAACACCGCTCCAATGTCTGCCGATATATCCTCGCTTGCATACACACCGCCGTGCTGGTGGGTCGAACACCGCTCCAATGTCTGCCTATATATCCTCACTTGCATACACAACGCCGTGCTGGTGGGTCGAACACTGCTCCAATGTCTGCCTATATATCCTCGCTTGCATACACAACGCTGTAGTGACAACGACTTTGGACCGGTGAGCCGAAGTAGTAAGTTCGGGGATAATCGGTCATCTTCGGAATCATTCGGCTATCAGATGATAACTACTGAGCAGGATTCGGGAGTTCAGTGCGGCCCAGCGCGTGGAAGAAGTAAGTCGTGCGAGTATGTCTGTATGTGCCGTCCAGTTCCGTCGCCGTGAACATCGCCCCCGCACTGTGTTGCGTCAAGTGTACGTCGTATTTGTGTTTGTGGGGTTCTAAAAATTATTAGGCCCATGTACAAATCCTCCTCAGTTGTAGTCGGTGAGTATTATAAATGAGGTCGAGCATTCCTGTGACCTCCTCACAGGCTGGGAGTCGCTTGACTAAGCTTAAAATTCTTATCGAATGTTGGATTTATTTATACAGCGTTCCTGTGACCGCTCAGGCTGGGAATCGCTATTAAAAATAAAACCAACACACTTTCGGTCGTGTTATGAGCGATCCAGCGACTCATGGGGTCCGGAACCGCTCATACCACCGGCATTGAGTATAAATTTTGAGCTCGATTGGCGTTCCTGTGACTTCCTCGAGGCTGGGAAACGCCAATCGATTTGATAATATATCTAAATGCCAGTAAGGGCCTAATAAAGAACCCCAATATAATTAGTTATTCTACCAGGTGTGAAGTGATCGTGCATGACCGGCGATTGGAAGAACGATTGGGACAGTAGTCTTGAAGGTAACTTTTCTCCTATAATTTGATGTTCTGAATCGAGAGGCTATTCTTTCAACCATGTTTATAGACTGTCACTACTAAATATACCTTCGCTTGTCTCTAATTAGATTATTTAATTAACCCCGAATCGTGTATGCTATCCCGTCTCCTACCAGCCTACCCCTGGAACCACTGACCTATCCTAATAATTTACATAAAACCACTACATATTAGGCCCACCGAACAGGGACATGCCTTGACTCCTTTATTCCGTACCTAACGGCGCCCGAATTTCCGACCTTACTAAACACGATTCCAGGAATTAAATAATAAACAAACAAACAAAAAAAATGTCTAACGATTCAGATAGTGAGTTTGAAGATTTAGAGGGGATAAACAAAATGAATAAGACTAAACTAAAGAGTAGGCTATCTCAAATCGGTCTAAGTCCCCACGGGGATGTCAAAAAAATGCGTCACAAGTTAGCTGAGTATTACAAGAACAAAACTAAACAACAAAAGAAAGACAGACAAGACGACCACGAGACAGATCGTAGGAAGTCGTTTGGGAATAAATCGTTTGTTCAGACCGACTCAAAAGAGAATAACTCAATTAGCCGCGCGTGTGACGTTATCCGTAAGTGGAATTTGAAGTTTGACGGTGAAAAAGGGGCGGTAGCATTTTTGGAAAGACTCGATGAATTAAAATCAGCTTACTTAATCGAGGATAAAGATATGTTGTTTGCTCTGCCAGAGGTTTTAAAGGGTAAAGCAATTTTATGGTACAGGATCAATAAAGAGGAGTGGGAAACTTTTCAGGACTTCCTCAAATCATTTAAAGAACATTATCTCCCTCCTGACTACAAAAGGTCTCTTGAGGAGGAAATCAGGTCTCGCACACAGGGAAACGATGAGAATATCCTTGATTATGCGATTTCTCTCCGTACGTTGATGAGGAGACACGGTGGCGTTTCTGTGTCTAGGCAACTTGATATGATTTATCGTAACTTACGTCCCGAGTATAAGACATACGTTAGGCGTCACGACTTTGACTCTATAAGCGAGTTAATGCAGCTCGGGGCGGAATATGAATTATTATGTAAAGAGTCAAAACAGTTTAAACCTCCGCCTAGGGCAGCACAGGCCTACTCAGCGGATACGGCGTACCAGGGAAGGCAGAGGAACGAGGCGCGAAACTACACGACACCAGTCAGCAGCGCCGCCGCCGCCACCCGGCCCCCCGGCACAGGACACACCGCCGGGGCCACCGCCGCGGACCCGGTAGCACAGCGGCAGCCGTCCGCCACCAGGTGTTGGAACTGCGACTCAGCGGACCACACACACAGGATGTGCAATGCACAGCGAGGTATCTTTTGTTACAGGTGCGGTTTCAAAGGCAAGACCGTCAGTACGTGCCCAAAATGTTCGGCGGGAAACGGCCGTCGGACCCGGTAGAGGGGATTATCGGGTCCCACCCAACGTGTCCCCAGATGTCTAATTTTAATAGCATAATGAATAATGAATCAAAGTGTTTACCCCAAACAGACAATCGTATGTACATCAATGTTATGTTGTTTGGAACTGAGTTTAAGGCACTGATAGATACCGGAAGTTCGGATACGTATATAAATGAGTGTGTTTCCGAACTGTGTAGGAAATATTCAACTCCATTTCAGGGTTACACGAATTCATTTGCTAGGGTAGCGGACGGTCAACTCACACCCGTGACTGGCGCATTCGAGGTGACGATGGTTGTGGATAGTGTTTGCGCTTCAGGGTGGGTGAAAGTACTTCCGGGCCTGACAGTAGATATACTTATCGGATTAGATTGGTTAGATAGTCTGAATGTGAATATCAATGTCAGACAACGGTACGTTAATGTTGATTCAAATACCGCTCTTATCAGTTCCGCCGCGGAACTAACGGCACAACAAAAGCGAACACTTGATAAGTTCCTGAATCACGAACTTTCACTTTTTAAAGATGTACCAGGTCTCACACATTTAATCTCTCACGAAATTCGGATCAAACCGGGTACGTTGCCAATAAAACAACGCTACTACCCAATGTCGCCGGCTATGTTAAAAATACTACACGATGAAGTTGATAAACTCATTGAGAGGGGCATTGTGGAACCGTCTAATTCACCCTGGAATTCCCCGGTCGTGATGGTTAAAAAGGCATCCGGAAGTTGGCGTTTTGCGCTTAATTTGAAGAAGGTTAACAGCGTAAGTATCGCAGACGCGTACCCAATCCCTTATGTGTCATCAATTTTAGATAAGCTGCGATCGGCAAAATTTATTAGTTCAATTGATTTGCGCGACGCATATTTTCAAATTCCTCTTAAAGAAGAAAGCAGACAGTACACTGCATTCACGGTGCCGGGAAAAGGTTTGTTCCAAATGTGCCGCGCGCCTTTTGGTCATCATTCAAGTGGGGCAACTTTTCAGCGGTTGTTAGAACGCGTTATCGGCCCTGAGTTAGATAATTGCGCCTTCCCTTATCTTGATGATATAATTGTCTTCTCGCCGTCCTTTGACGAACACCTCGTAGCGTTGCACGCTGTCTTCGAACGCTTAAGAGGGGCGGGATTGGCACTTAACTTGGATAAATGTAAGTTTTGCAGGACTGAAATGACTTATCTGGGGCATCACGTGAGTGCGGAGGGTATCGGGGTAGATAAAGAAAAAGTGCGCTCTATTGTTGAGTTTCCTCGTCCCACCACAGTGCGCGAGTTACGCCGCTTCCTTGGTTTGGCGTCTTATTATAGGCGATTCATCGAGCGGTATGCGGATATCAGTGAACCATTGACGCGCCTTTTACGTAAGAATGCACGTTTTGAGTGGTCAATTAATCAACAGTCGGCATTTGAAGCTCTTAAAACCGCGCTCACTAGTGCACCTGTCCTCATGTGTCCCGATTTTAATAAGCCATTTTATATTCAGTGTGACGCATCGAATGTAGGAATCGGCGCTACGCTAGGACAAAAGGTAGATGGCAAAGACAAGGTTATCGCGTATTTTAGTAGAGGGTTGACTGATCTAGAAAGAAAGTATTCAAGTTGTGAAAAAGAGTGTTTGGCGGTACTGTGTGCGATTCGTAGGTTCCGACCTTATATCGAGGGCTACCAGTTTTACGTATATACCGACTGCCAAGCCCTTAGGTGGCTTCATAAACTTGACAATCCAAGTGGCAGGTTAGCTCGTTGGTCCCTTGAATTACAACAATTCAATTTTGAAGTTTTGTACCGTAAAGCCGCGCTCCAAAAAGTTCCGGATGCGCTCTCCCGCATCCCTGAATCGCTTGACCGGCCGGTTGCCTCTGTCGACCTGGACGTCAGCGATTGGTATGAAGAAACTATGCGTAAAGTTAGTCTAAACCCAACGGCTGACTCCGCTTTCTGTGTGAAAGACGGGGTACTGTTTCATCGTAAAGTGCGAAAACGTAAAGGGGTTAACTTAGATGAATGGCAAATGTGCGTGCGTCCGCGAGATATCCCGCGAGTGTTGGAGGAAAATCACTGCGAACCAACCGCCGGTCATCTCGGCCGATTTAAAACCGTGGCTCGGATTTCGGCTAGGTATTTTTGGCCGGGGATGTACAAGACGATTTCGGATTTTGTAAAACGGTGTCCGTCGTGTCAGCGATACAAAAGCGAGCCAAAGAAACCCGGAGGGTTAATGCAAATTAGGCCGATTCAAGATATCTGGCAATCAGTCAGTTCAGATCTTATCGGGAAATTACCGCGGTCCTCCCGCCAAAACTGCTATCTCCTTTTGTTTCAAGATAACTTTTCTAAGTGGATCGAGTACAAGGTTTTACGTACTGCTACGGCCCAAACTGTCGGGGAGGCATTCGAAAAGTTGGTGTTGTATAGGTGGGGAGCCCCTGTGGTTCTAACTACTGACAATGGGAGTCAGTATGTAAACAAACTCTTTACCGGACTAGCTCAGCAGTATAAAATTAACCATACGTTCACGCCCCCGTACTCGCCACAGTGCAACCCCGTCGAAAGGTCAAACAGAACGATCAAAGGGATGATTAGACAGTTTTGTGATGAGAACCACAAAAATTGGGATAAGCATATAGATCAGTTAATTTTTGCCTGGAACACCTCCGTACGCACCTCAACTGGGTTCACGCCGAGTTTCCTTGTTTCCGGCCGCGAACCAATTTTACCCAACTCCTTACATTACGAGAGTTGTGAGAGTAAATTAACTGTCAGTAAGGAGGAGAAAGATATTCCATTGTTTATTAGAAATAAGTTGAATATGTTGAGTAAAGCCTACGAGTGTGTACGCGTCAATCTTAAGAAATCGTCTGAGATTCAGAAAAGGTCCTATGACTTGAGGCGACGCCCGGTACGATTTTCTGTAGGAGACAAGGTGCTAAAACGTAATTATGTTTTGTCTGATGCATCCAAACATTATAGTGCCTCCTTAGCGCCGAAATTCGCAGGTCCGTTCGTAATTAAGAAGTGTCTGGGACTTAATGTATACGAACTGACAGATAGCGAGGGAAAATCAATCGGCAAATGGCATGTCAAAGACCTAAAATCGTTCCAAGAATAAATCACAAGTGTTTTTGTTCCTTGTGAGTAGGACAGGGTGAGTGTACATTGGACATTCTGTTATCGGTCGCACCCAGATATGATTAGTAGCCGCGACCCGATAGGGAGCGATAAGGATTGCCTGTAGTGACTAGATCGTGATAACGTTAACTCAGTGTTGGGAATTAATTTAAGAGTAAAATAAATAAAGGATTGATTTGAATGTTATGATTTAGTTTCCAAACAAAAAAAAGGTTATTGATCTTTAATTGGCTATTGTAATTTTCAATAATTTTAAAGTTTATTGAAAACCACTGTATAGGGTATTTCCTTGTTTTCTTGTATGGTTTATGTATTTGAGTGCCGATTCCCTACCTTGATTACGTTACCTTGTCACACAAACGTGACGTGATTACGTCTTAAATTAGACGTATTTATTATTCTTTGTACGTATTTCCTTTATCTTACCGTCTTAGTAATAGTTTGTTATTTTGTCCTCCAGACCTCCAAAAGCACTATGGGCAGGCGCGCTGGAAAGCGAAAAAGGGGGAAAAGGAAACCCCACAGGAACCGAAAGTCCCGAGCCCCTAGGCACCGAGTGGTGAGTTTGCAGCCGGCAGCATCCTCCCAAAGTCCTCCGTCACTACGAGTGACGATCACCGTTCGCACGCCTGGGACGCCAGTTACTGACGCGGGACGTCCCGGAACTTCGTGCTCATTGGCGAATATACCATCGTGGGGTCCCGAGATGGCCATAGGAAGACCCCTACCGTCTACTCCAACCAGACGTTCCAGACGTTTCCTCGGGTACTAATGGTGCTTCCCCCTGTGCGTCTCTTGCGGACGACAGCGTGGACGCGGATATCTTAAATATTGATTCGCCGGGCTTAAGGGAATTTTGTGATAACGAATTGAAGTCCGACCCGGTATTTAGTGCCGTTTTTCGTAGTCCCCCGCCCATGACTCCGGTACGGGAACTAGAAAGAAACGTGACAATTTTATCCCCGTTGTTCAGACTTCGCTCCAGCTCACAATGTATTTTCAGTACCGACTTGGACCTTGTAAGCCCCCAGACTCCACCAGAGCGCTGGATTGATGTGCTAGAGATGATGGAGAAATTCGCGTAATGTTTTGTTAATAAAAGAAGTGTTTTGAGTTTAATATATCCTGCTGTTATGACATTATTTTGTTGTGGAGTTAGTATTATGTACTAGGAGTTAGTACAATTTTATATGACTTTTGTAATTCTTTCAACTTAGTGTTCGCCCCGTGAGTAGGTGTTGGAAGATCTGTAGTCCCTTTGAACAAGAGTTTGCTTTTTGTTTCGGTTATGGACCTTAACACCCCGGGGTTTCACACGTTTTTTTCTTTTAGTAGGGGGAGGGTGTAGTGACAACGACTTTGGACCGGTGAGCCGAAGTAGTAAGTTCGGGGATAATCGGTCATCTTCGGAATCATTCGGCTATCAGATGATAACTACTGAGCAGGATTCGGGAGTTCAGTGCGGCCCAGCGCGTGGAAGAAGTAAGTCGTGCGAGTATGTCTGTATGTGCCGTCCAGTTCCGTCGCCGTGAACATCGCCCCCGCACTGTGTTGCGTCAAGTGTACGTCGTATTTGTGTTTGTGGGGTTCTAAAAATTATTAGGCCCATGTACAAATCCTCCTCAGTTGTAGTCGGTGAGTATTATAAATGAGGTCGAGCACTCCTGTGACCTCCTCACAGGCTGGGAGTCGCTTGACTAAGCTTAAAATTCTTATCGAATGTTGGATTTATTTATACAGCGTTCCTGTGACCGCTCAGGCTGGGAATCGCTATTAAAAATAAAACCAACACACTTTCGGTCGTGTTATGAGCGATCCAGCGACTCATGGGGTCCGGAACCGCTCATACCACCGGCATTGAGTATAAATTTTGAGCTCGATTGGCGTTCCTGTGACTTCCTCGAGGCTGGGAAACGCCAATCGATTTGATAATATATCTAAATGCCAGTAAGGGCCTAATAAAGAACCCCAATATAATTAGTTATTCTACCAGGTGTGAAGTGATCGTGCATGACCGGCGATTGGAAGAACGATTGGGACAGTAGTCTTGAAGGTAACTTTTCTCTTATAATTAGATGTTCTGAATCGAGAGGCTATTCTTTCAACCATGTTTATAGACTGTCACTACTAAATATACCTTCGCTTGTCTCTAATTAGATTATTTAATTAACCCCGAATCGTGTATGCTATCCCGTCTCCTACCAGCCTACCCCTGGAACCACTGACCTATCCTAGTAATTTACATAAAACCACTACAACGCCGTGCTGGTGGGTCGAACACTGCTCCAATGTCTGCCTATATATCCTCGCTTGCATACACAACGCCGTGCTGGTGGGTCGAACACCGCTCCAATGTCTGCCTATATATCCTCGCTTGCATACACAACGCCGTGCTGGTGGGTCGAACACTGCTCCAATGTCTGCCTATATATCCTCGCTTGCATACACAACGCCGTGCTGGTGGGTCGAACACTGCTCCAATGTCTGCCTATATATATCATAGCCTGCATACCAAACGCCGTGCTGGTGGGTCGAACACCGCTCCAATGTCTGCCTATATATCCTCGCTTGCATACACAACGCCGTGCTGGTGGGTCGAACACCGCTCCAATGTCTGCCTATATATCCTTGCTTGCATACACAACGCCGTGCTGGTGGGTCAAACACCGCTCCAATGTCTGCCTATATATCCTCGCTTGCATACACAACGCCGTGCTGGTTGGTCGAACACTGATCCAATGTCTGCCTATATATCCTCGCTTGCATACACAACGCCGTGCTGGTGGGTCGAACACCGCTCCAATGTCTGCCTATATATCCTCGCTTGCATACACAACGCCGTGCTGGTGGGTCGAACACCGCTCCAATGTCTGCCTATATATCCTCGCTTGCATACACAACGCCGTGCTGGTGGGTCGAACACCGCTCCAATGTCTGCCTATATATCCTCGCTTGCATACACAACGCCGTGCTGGTGGGTCGAACACCGCTCCAATGTCTGCATATATATCCTCGCTTGCATACAGAACGCCGTGCTGGTGGGTCGAACACCGCTCCAATGTCAGCCTATATATCCTCGCTTGCATACACAACGCCGTGCTGGTGGGTCGAACACCGCTCCAATGTCTGCCTATATATCCTCGCTTGCATACACAACGCCGTGCTGGTGGGTCGAACACCGCTCCAATGTCTGCTTATATATCTTCGCTTGCATACACAACGCCGTGCTAGTGGGTCGAACACTGCTCCAATGTCTGCCTATATATCCTCGCTTGCATACACAACGCCGTGCTGGTGGGTCGAACACCGCTCCAATGTCTGCCTATATATCCTCGCTTATATACACAACGCCGTGCTGGTGGGTCGAACACCGCTCCAATGTCTGACTATATATCCTCGCTTGCATACACAACGCCGTGCTGGTGGGTCGAACACCGCTCCAATGTCTGCCTATATATCCTCGCTTGCATACAGAACGCCGTGCTGGTGGGTCGAACACCGCTCCAGTGTCTGTCTCTATATCCTATCCTGCATACACAACGCCGTGCTGGTGGGTCGAACACTGCTCCAATGTCTGCCTATATATCCTCGCTTGCATACACAACGCCGTGCTGATGGGTCGAACACTGCTCCAATGTCTGCCTATATATCCTCGCTTGCATATACAACGCCGTGCTGGTGGGTTGAACACTGCTCCAATGTCTGCCTATATATCCTCGCTTGCATACACAACGCCGTGCTGATGGGTCGAACACTGCTCCAATGTCTGCCTATATATCCTCGCTTGCATATACAACGCCGTGCTGGTGGGTCGAACACTGCTCCAATGTCTGCCTATATATCATAGCCTGCATACAAAACGCCGTGCTGGTGGGTCGAACACCGCTCCAATGTCTGCCTATATATCCTCGCTTGCATACACAACGCCGTGCTGGTGGGTCGAACACCGCTCCAATGTCTGCCTATATATCCTAGCCTGAATACACAACGCCGTGCTGGTGGGTCCAACAACGCTCCAATGTCTGCCTATATATCCTCGCTTGCATACACAACGCCGTGCTGGTGGGTCGAACACCGCTCCAATGTCTGCCTATATATCCTAGCCTGCATACACAACGCCGTGCTGGTGGGTCCAATACCGCTCCAATGTCTGCCTATATATCCTCGCTTGCATACACAACGCCGTGCTGGTGGGTCGAACACCGCTCCAATGTCTGCCTATATATCCTAGCCTGCATACACAACGCCGTGCTGGTGGGTCGAACACCGCTCCAATGTCTGCCTATATATCCTCGCTTACATACACAACGCCGTGCTGGTGGGTCGAACACTGCTCCAATGTCTGCCTATATATCCTCGCTTTCATACACAACGCCGTGCTGGTGGGTCGAACACCGCTCCAATGTCTGCCTATATATCCTAGCCTGCATACACAACGCCGTGCTGGTGGGTCGAACACCGCTCCAATGTCTGCCTATATATCCTAGCCTGCATACACAACGCCGTGCTGGTGGGTCGAACACCGCTCCAATGTCTGACTATATATCCTCGCTTGCATACACAACGCCGTGCTGGTGGGTCGAACACTGCTCCAATGTCTGCCTATATATCCTCGCTTGCATACACAACGCCGTGCTGGTGGGTCGAACACTGCTCCAATGTCTGCCTATATATCCTCGTTTGCTTACACAACGCCGTGCTGGTGGGTCGAACACTGCTCCAGTGTCTGCCTACATATCATAGCCTGCATACAAAACGCTGTGCTGGTGGGTCGAACACCGCTCCAATGTCTGCCTATATATCCTCGCTTGCATACACAACGCCGTGCTGGTGGGTCGAACACCGCTCCAATGTCTGCCTATATATCCTAGCCTGCATACACAACGCCGTGCTGGTGGGTCCAACAACGCTCCAATGTCTGCCTATATATCCTCGCTTGCATACACAACGCCGTGCTGGTGGGTCGAACACCGCTCCAATGTCTGCCTATATATCCTAGCCTGCATACACAACGCCGTGCTGGTGGGTCCAACACCGCTCCAATGTCTTGACCTCAGATTGTCAAGCCTTGCAGTTTTCAAAAGGGGTTTGAAAGAATTATATTAATAATAATTTAAGACCAGAAGCTAATAATAATTTATTAATAAGTTGATAACTTGACAACAGTTGTATTGAAAAGCAAAGCATTGTACTTTGAATAACGCTGGCTAAAGAAAAGACGTTTTCATTCATTCATTCATTCATGCTCCAATGTCTGCCTATATATCCTCGCTTGCATACACAACGCCGTGCTGGTGGGTCGAACACTGCTCCAATGTCTGCCTATATATCCTCGCTTGCATACACAACGCCGTGCTGGTGGGTCGAACACTGCTCCAATGTCTGCCTATATATCCTCGCTTGCATACACAACGCCGTGCTGGTGGGTCGAACACCGCTCCAATGTCTGCCTATATATCCTCGCTTGCATACACAACGCCGTGCTGGTGGGTCGAACACTGCTCCAATGTCTGCCTATATATCCTCGCTTGCATACACAACGCCGTGCTGGTGGGTCGAACACCGCTCCAATGTCTGCCTATATATCCTCGCTTGCATACACAACGCCGTGCTGGTGGGTCGAACACCGCTCCAATGTCTGCCTATATATCATAGCCTGCATACACAACGCCGTGCTGGTAGGTCGAACACCGCTCCAATGTCTGCCTATATATCCTCGCTTGCATACACAACGCCGTGCTGGTGGGTCGAACACCGCTCCAATGTCTGCCTATATATCCTCGCTTGCATACAAAACGCCGTGCTGGTGGGTCGAACACCGCTCCAATGTCTGCCTATATATCCTCGCTTGCATACACAACGCCGTGCTGGTGGGTCGAACACCGCTCCAATGTCTGCCTATATATCCTCGCTTGCATACACAACGCCGTGCTGGTGGGTCGAACACCGCTCCAATGTCTGCCTATATATCCTCGCTTGCATACACAACGCCGTGCTGGTGGGTCGAACACTGCTCCAATGTCTGCCTATATATCCTCGCTTGCATACACAACGCCGTGCTGGTGGGTCGAACACTGCTCCAATGTCTGCCTATATATCCTAGCCTGCATACACAACGCCGTGCTGGTGGGTCGAACACTGCTCCAATGTCTGCCTATATATCCTCGCTTGCATACACAACGCCGTGCTGGTGGGTCGAACACTGCTCCAATGTCTGCCTATATATCCTCGCTTGCATACACAACGCCATGCTGGTGGGTGGAACACTGCTCCAATGTGTGCCTATATATCCTCGCTTGCATACACAACGCCATGCTGGTGGGTCGAACACTGCTCCAATGTCTGCCTATATATCCTAGCCTGAACACAACGCCGTGCTGGTGGGTCGAACACTGCTCCAATGTCTGCCTATATATCCTCGCTTGCATACACAACGCCGTGCTGGTGGGTGGAACACTGATCCAATGTCTGCCTATATATCCTCGCTTGCATACACAACGCCGTGCTGGTGGGTCGAACACTGCTCCAATGTCTGCCTATATATCCTAGCCTGCATACACAACGCCGTGCTGGTGGGTCGAACACTGCTCCAATGTCTGCCTATATATCCTCGCTTGCATACACAACGCCGTGCTGGTGGGTGGAACACTGCTCCAATGTCTGCCTATATATCCTCGCTTGCATACACAACGCCGTGCTGGTGGGTCGAACACTGCTCCAATGTCTGCCTGTATATCCTCGCTTGCATACACAACGCCGTGCTGGTGGGTCGAACACTGCTCCAATGTCTGCCTATATATCATAGCCTGCATACACAACGCCGTGCTGGTGGGTCGAACACTGCTCCAATGTCTGCCTATATATCCTCGCTTGCATACACAAGGCCGTGCTGGTGGGTCGAACACTGCTCCAATGTCTGCCTATATATCATAGCCTGCATACACAACGCCGTGCTGGTGGGTCGAATACTGCTCCAATGTCTGCCTATATATCCTCGCTTGCATACACAACGCCGTGCTGGCGGGTCGAACACTGCTCCAATGTCTGCCTATATATCATAGCCTGCATACACAACGCCGTGCTGGTGGGTCGAACACTGCTCCAATGTCTGCCTATATATCCTCGCTTGCATCCACAACGCCGTGCTTGTGGGTCGGACACTGCTCCAATGTCTGTCTCTTTATCCTCGCTTGCATACACAACGCCGTGCTGGTGGGTCGAACACCGCTCCAATGTCTGCCTATATATCCTCGCTTGCATACACAACGCCGTGCTGGTGGGTCGAACACCGCTCCAATGTCTGCCTATATATCCTCGCTTGCATTCACAACGCCGTGCTGGTGGGTCGAACACCGCTCCAATGTCTGCCTATATATCCTCGCTTGTATACACAACGCCGTGCTGGTGGGTCGAACACCGCTCCAATGTCTGCCTATATATCCTCGCTTGCATACACAACGCCGTGCTGGTGGGTCGACCACTGCTCCAATGTCTGCCTATATATCCTCGCTTGCATACACAACGCCGTGCTGGTGGGTCGAACACTGCTCCAATGTCTGCCTATATATCATAGCCTGCATACACAACGCCGTGCTGGTGGGTCGAACACTGCTCCAATGTCTGCCTATATATCATAGCCTGCATACACAACGCCGTGCTGGTGGGTCGAACACTGCTCCAATGTCTGCCTATATATCCTCGCTTGCATACACAACGCCGTGCTGGTGGGTCGAACACCGCTCCAATGTCTGCCTATATATCATAGCCTGCATACACAACGCCGTGCTGGTGGGTCGAACACTGCTCCAATGTCTGCCTATATATCCTCGCTTGCATACACAACGCCGTGCTGGTGGGTCGAACACCGCTCCAATGTCTGCCTATATATCCTCGCTTGCATACACAACGCCGTGCTGGTGGGTCGAACACCGCTCCAATGTCTGCCTATATATCATAGCCTGCATACACAACGCCGTGCTGGTGGGTCGAACACTGCTCCAATGTCTGCCTATATATCATAGCCTGCATACACAACGCCGTGCTGGTGGGTCGAACACTGCTCCAATGTCTGCCTATATATCATAGCCTGCATACACAACGCCGTGCTGGTGGGTCGAACACTGCTCCAATGTCTGCCTATATATCCTCGCTTGCATACACAACGCCGTGCTGGTGGGTCGAACACCGCTCCAATGTCTGCCTATATATCCTCGCTTGCATACACAACGCCGTGCTGGTGGGTCGAACACCGCTCCAATGTCTGCTTATATATCCTCGCTTGCATACACAACGCCGTGCTGGAGGGTCGAACACTGCTCCAATGTCTGCCTATATATCCTCGCTTAAATACACAAAGCCGTGCTGGTGGGTCGAACACTGCTCCAATGTCTGACTATATATCCTCGCTTGCATGCACAACGCCGTGCTGGTGGGTCGAACACTGCTCCAATGTCTGCCTATATATCCTCGCTTGCATGCACAACGCCGTGCTGGTGGGTCGAACACTGCTCCAATGTCTGCCTATATATCCTCGCTTGCATTCACAACGCCGTGCTGGTGGGTCGAACACTGCTCCAATGTCTGCCTATATATCCTCGCTTGCATACACAACGCCGTGCTGGTGGGTGGAACACTGATCCAATGTCTGCCTATATATCCTCGCTTGCATACACAACGCCGTGCTGGTGGGTCGAACACTGCTCCAATGTCTGCCTATATATCCTAGCCTGCATACACAACGCCGTGCTGGTGGGTCGAACACTGCTCCAATGTCTGCCTATATATCCTCGCTTGCATACACAACGCCGTGCTGGTGGGTGGAACACTGCTCCAATGTCTGCCTATATATCCTCGCTTGCATACACAACGCCGTGCTGGTGGGTCGAACACTGCTCCAATGTCTGCCTGTATATCCTCGCTTGCATACACAACGCCGTGCTGGTGGGTTGAACACTGCTCCAATGTCTGCCTATATATCATAGCCTGCATACACAACGCCGTGCTGGTGGGTCGAACACTGCTCCAATGTCTGCCTATATATCCTCGCTTGCATACACAAGGCCGTGCTGGTGGGTCGAACACTGCTCCAATGTCTGCCTATATATCATAGCCTGCATACACAACGCCGTGCTGGTGGGTCGAATACTGCTCCAATGTCTGCCTATATATCCTCGCTTGCATACACAACGCCGTGCTGGCGGGTCGAACACTGCTCCAATGTCTGCCTATATATCATAGCCTGCATACACAACGCCGTGCTGGTGGGTCGAACACTGCTCCAATGTCTGCCTATATATCCTCGCTTGCATCCACAACGCCGTGCTTGTGGGTCGGACACTGCTCCAATGTCTGTCTCTTTATCCTCGCTTGCATACACAACGCCGTGCTGGTGGGTCGAACACCGCTCCAATGTCTGCCTATATATCCTCGCTTGCATACACAACGCCGTGCTGGTGGGTCGAACACCGCTCCAATGTCTGCCTATATATCCTCGCTTGCATTCACAACGCCGTGCTGGTGGGTCGAACACCGCTCCAATGTCTGCCTATATATCCTCGCTTGTATACACAACGCCGTGCTGGTGGGTCGAACACCGCTCCAATGTCTGCCTATATATCCTCGCTTGCATACACAACGCCGTGCTGGTGGGTCGACCACTGCTCCAATGTCTGCCTATATATCCTCGCTTGCATACACAACGCCGTGCTGGTGGGTCGAACACTGCTCCAATGTCTGCCTATATATCATAGCCTGCATACACAACGCCGTGCTGGTGGGTCGAACACTGCTCCAATGTCTGCCTATATATCATAGCCTGCATACACAACGCCGTGCTGGTGGGTCGAACACTGCTCCAATGTCTGCCTATATATCCTCGCTTGCATACACAACGCCGTGCTGGTGGGTCGAACACCGCTCCAATGTCTGCCTATATATCATAGCCTGCATACACAACGCCGTGCTGGTGGGTCGAACACTGCTCCAATGTCTGCCTATATATCCTCGCTTGCATACACAACGCCGTGCTGGTGGGTCGAACACCGCTCCAATGTCTGCCTATATATCCTCGCTTGCATACACAACGCCGTGCTGGTGGGTCGAACACCGCTCCAATGTCTGCCTATATATCATAGCCTGCATACACAACGCCGTGCTGGTGGGTCGAACACTGCTCCAATGTCTGCCTATATATCATAGCCTGCATACACAACGCCGTGCTGGTGGGTCGAACACTGCTCCAATGTCTGCCTATATATCATAGCCTGCATACACAACGCCGTGCTGGTGGGTCGAACACTGCTCCAATGTCTGCCTATATATCCTCGCTTGCATACACAACGCCGTGCTGGTGGGTCGAACACCGCTCCAATGTCTGCCTATATATCCTCGCTTGCATACACAACGCCGTGCTGGTGGGTCGAACACCGCTCCAATGTCTGCTTATATATCCTCGCTTGCATACACAACGCCGTGCTGGTGGGTCGAACACTGCTCCAATGTCTGCCTATATATCCTCGCTTAAATACACAAAGCCGTGCTGGTGGGTCGAACACTGCTCCAATGTCTGACTATATATCCTCGCTTGCATGCACAACGCCGTGCTGGTGGGTCGAACACTGCTCCAATGTCTGCCTATATATCCTCGCTTGCATGCACAACGCCGTGCTGGTGGGTCGAACACTGCTCCAATGTCTGCCTATATATCCTCGCTTGCATTCACAACGCCGTGCTGGTGGGTCGAACACTGCTCCAATGTCTGCCTATATATCCTCGCTTGCATACACAACGCCGTGCTGGTGGGTCGAACACTCCTCCAATGTCTGCCTATATATCCTCGCTTGCATACACAACGCCGTGCTGGTGGGTCGAACACTGCTCCAATGTCTGCCTATATATCCTCGCTTGCATACACAACGCCGTGCTGGTGGGTCGAACACTGCTCCAATGTCTGCCTATATATCCTCGCTTGCATACACAACGCCGTGCTGGTGGGTCGAACACTGCTCCAATGTCTGCCTATATATCCTCGCTTGCATGCACAACGCCGTGCTGGTGGGTCGAACACTGCTCCAATGTCTGCCTATATATCCTCGCTTGCATACACAACGCCGTGCTGGAGGGTCGAACACTGCTCCAATGTCTACCTATATATCCTCGCTTGCATACACAACGCCGTGCTGGTGGGTCGAACACCGCTCCAATGTCTGTCTCTATATCATAGCCTGCATACAAAACGACGTGCTGGTGGGTCGAACACTGCTCCAATGTCTGCCTATATATCCTCGCTTGCATACACAACGCCGTGCTGGTGGGTCGAACACTGCTCCAATGTCTGCCTATATATCCTCGCTTGCATACACAACGCCGTGCTGGTGGGTCGAACACCGCTCCAATGTCTGCCTATATATCCTCGCTTGCATACACAACGCCGTGCTGGTGGGTCGAACACCGCTCCAATGTCTGCCTATATATCCTCGCTTGCATACACAACGCCGTGCTGGTGGGTCGAACACCGCTCCAATGTCTGCCTATATATCCTCGCTTGCATACACAACGCCGTGCTGGTGGGTCGAACACTGCTCCAATGTCTGCCTATATATCCTCGCTTGCATACACAACGCCGTGCTGGTGGGTCGAACACTGCTCCAATGTCTGCCTATATATCCTAGCCTGCATACACAACGCCGTGCTGGTGGGTCGAACACTGCTCCAATGTCTGCCTATATATCCTCGCTTGCATACACAACGCCGTGCTGGTGGGTCGAACACTGCTCCAATGTCTGCCTATATATCCTCGCTTGCATACACAACGCCGTGCTGGTGGGTGGAACACTGCTCCAATGTCTGCCTATATATCCTCGCTTGCATACACAACGCCATGCTGGTGGGTCGAACACTGCTCCAATGTCTGCCTATATATCCTAGCCTGAACACAACGCCGTGCTGGTGGGTCGAACACTGCTCCAATGTCTGCCTATATATCCTCGCTTGCATACACAACGCCGTGCTGGTGGGAGGAACACAGATCCAATGTCTGCCTATATATCCTCGCTTGCATACACAACGCCGTGCTGGTGGGTCGAACACTGCTCCAATGTCTGCCTATATATCATAGCCTGCATACACAACGCCGTGCTGGTGGGTCGAACACTGCTCCAATGTCTGCCTATATATCCTCGCTTGCATACACAACGCCGTGCTGGTGGGTCGAACACTGCTCCAATGTCTGCCTATATATCATAGCCTGCATACACAACGCCGTGCTGGTGGGTCGAATACTGCTCCAATGTCTGCCTATATATCCTCGCTTGCATACACAACGCCGTGCTGGCGGGTCGAACACTGCTCCAATGTCTGCCTATATATCATAGCCTGCATACACAACGCCGTGCTGGTGGGTCGAACACTGCTCCAATGTCTGCCTATATATCCTCGCTTGCATCCACAACGCCGTGCTTGTGGGTCGGACACTGCTCCAATGTCTGTCTCTTTATCCTCGCTTGCATACACAACGCCGTGCTGGTGGGTCGAACACCGCTCCAATGTCTGCCTATATATCCTCGCTTGCATACACAACGCCGTGCTGGTGGGTCGAACACCGCTCCAATGTCTGCCTATATATCCTCGCTTGCATTCACAACGCCGTGCTGGTGGGTCGAACACCGCTCCAATGTCTGCCTATATATCCTCGCTTGTATACACAACGCCGTGCTGGTGGGTCGAACACCGCTCCAATGTCTGCCTATATATCCTCGCTTGCATACACAACGCCGTGCTGGTGGGTCGACCACTGCTCCAATGTCTGCCTATATATCCTCGCTTGCATACACAACGCCGTGCTGGTGGGTCGAACACTGCTCCAATGTCTGCCTATATATCATAGCCTGCATACACAACGCCGTGCTGGTGGGTCGAACACTGCTCCAATGTCTGCCTATATATCATAGCCTGCATACACAACGCCGTGCTGGTGGGTCGAACACTGCTCCAATGTCTGCCTATATATCCTCGCTTGCATACACAACGCCGTGCTGGTGGGTCGAACACCGCTCCAATGTCTGCCTATATATCATAGCCTGCATACACAACGCCGTGCTGGTGGGTCGAACACTGCTCCAATGTCTGCCTATATATCCTCGCTTGCATACACAACGCCGTGCTGGTGGGTCGAACACCGCTCCAATGTCTGCCTATATATCCTCGCTTGCATACACAACGCCGTGCTGGTGGGTCGAACACCGCTCCAATGTCTGCCTATATATCATAGCCTGCATACACAACGCCGTGCTGGTGGGTCGAACACTGCTCCAATGTCTGCCTATATATCATAGCCTGCATACACAACGCCGTGCTGGTGGGTCGAACACTGCTCCAATGTCTGCCTATATATCATAGCCTGCATACACAACGCCGTGCTGGTGGGTCGAACACTGCTCCAATGTCTGCCTATATATCCTCGCTTGCATACACAACGCCGTGCTGGTGGGTCGAACACCGCTCCAATGTCTGCCTATATATCCTCGCTTGCATACACAACGCCGTGCTGGTGGGTCGAACACCGCTCCAATGTCTGCTTATATATCCTCGCTTGCATACACAACGCCGTGCTGGTGGGTCGAACACTGCTCCAATGTCTGCCTATATATCCTCGCTTAAATACACAAAGCCGTGCTGGTGGGTCGAACACTGCTCCAATGTCTGACTATATATCCTCGCTTGCATGCACAACGCCGTGCTGGTGGGTCGAACACTGCTCCAATGTCTGCCTATATATCCTCGCTTGCATGCACAACGCCGTGCTGGTGGGTCGAACACTGCTCCAATGTCTGCCTATATATCCTCGCTTGCATTCACAACGCCGTGCTGGTGGGTCGAACACTGCTCCAATGTCTGCCTATATATCCTCGCTTGCATACACAACGCCGTGCTGGTGGGTCGAACACTCCTCCAATGTCTGCCTATATATCCTCGCTTGCATACACAACGCCGTGCTGGTGGGTCGAACACTGCTCCAATGTCTGCCTATATATCCTCGCTTGCATACACAACGCCGTGCTGGTGGGTCGAACACTGCTCCAATGTCTGCCTATATATCCTCGCTTGCATACACAACGCCGTGCTGGTGGGTCGAACACTGCTCCAATGTCTGCCTATATATCCTCGCTTGCATGCACAACGCCGTGCTGGTGGGTCGAACACTGCTCCAATGTCTGCCTATATATCCTCGCTTGCATACACAACGCCGTGCTGGAGGGTCGAACACTGCTCCAATGTCTACCTATATATCCTCGCTTGCATACACAACGCCGTGCTGGTGGGTCGAACACCGCTCCAATGTCTGTCTCTATATCATAGCCTGCATACAAAACGACGTGCTGGTGGGTCGAACACTGCTCCAATGTCTGCCTATATATCCTCGCTTGCATACACAACGCCGTACTGGTGGGTCGAACACCGCTCCAATGTCTGTCTCTATATCCTAGCTTGCATACACAACGCCGTGCTGGTGGGTCCAACACCGCTCCAATGTCTGTCTCTATATCCTAGCCTGCATACACAACGCCGTGCTGGTGGGTCCAACACCGCTCCAATGTCTGTCTCTATATCCTAGCCTTCATACACAACGCCGTGCTGGTGGGTCGAACACCGCTCCACTGTCTGTCTCTATATCCTAGCCTGCATACACAACGCCGTGCTGGTGGGTCGAACACTGCTCCACTGCCTGTCTCTATATCCTAGCCTGCATACACAACGCCGTGCTGGTGGGTCGAACACTGCTCCAATGTCTGTCTCTATATCCTAGCCTGCATACACAACGCCGTGCTGGTGGGTCGAACACTGCTCCAATGTCTGTCTCTATATCCTAGCCTGCATACATAACGCCGTGTTGGTGGGTCGAACACCGCTCCACTGTCTGTCTCTATATCATAGCCTGCATACACAACGCCGGCGCCGTGCTGGTGGGTCGAACACTGCTCCAATGTCTGTCTCTATATCCTAGCCTGCATACACAACGCCGTGCTGGTGGGTCGAACACTGCTCCAATGTCTGTCTCTATATCCTAGCCTGCATACACAACGCCGTGCTGGTGGGTCGAACACTGCTCCAATGTCTGTCTCTATATCCTAGCCTGCATACACAACGCCGTGCTGGTGGGTCGAACACTGCTCCAATGTCGGTCTCTATATCTTTGCTAGCATACACAAAAGGTTTTTATTTCCTAAGACACAAGAATAACTGAGGGCATAAGGTTAATAGAAACTCACACAAAAAATATATCTACGTAACATTTTGGGCGTTATATGCATTTTGAATATGCTTAGAATGTAATATTTGTGTAATAATATTTACACTCTCACTACATTATATTATTTAATGGAATTTCCAAATTTGTTTCCAAGCAAGTTTAAGATCTAATTCATAGCCTTGCAGTCGTGAACCAGACGTTAGCTGATTATGTTCACCGGCATAAAGTTATCAACCTTCCAGCATGCACTTTCCCAGTAAGTATCCCTCACTTGCCAGTTATTTAAAAAATAGAATGAGTTAACTTTTAAAATAGTATTACTTACAAATTTTTACTAGAAAATAAATCAAAAATTGCATTACAATTTTTATTACAGGAATTTTAATCAGCCGACGACGATATAAAAACTTAAAGTCTGCTGTTTCTCAACAAAAATACTATTACTTATTTAAGGAGAGGTACATATCGTTGTTACACATTTTAAATTATTCATCTGAACGAATAATCTTTTGAAGGGATAAATTAACATTTCTAAAAAAAAAACAAATCTTCTTCTTCTTTCAATTGCAATACATTATCTAATGAACATTTTACCTATTCCAAGTTGTGTAATCAATTGTCTAATGTACTTCATCGAATTTTGATTGGTCCGTTGTCAAAAAAAATCAAAAATACTATTACTTGTATAACAAGATGTACTTTTCTTTGTCACAAATAATGTTTGAACTATTCATCTGAATGAATAATTTTTTGCTTATGCTAAATTGATATATTTCTAAAAAACGTTGGCAATAACAATATGTGACGGATATTTCCTGGTGAGAGAAAAGACGATCGGTTACACTGGTACACCGAACCGCAGGAAATCACGTCACGGGTTGTCAGATGCCTTGGAATCGCTCAGCTCGGTCGCTGGGATAATTCCAGGGGTCGAGGATCGAAATCACAGTAGTTATCAGATATTCAGATAAGAGAGCTCAGTTATATTCAACCTAGATGACATTCAACTTAGGACAGACTAAATCTGGAAACACCTTCTAAGTAAAATGCCCTCTGCTGTTTTCCCTAGCTCTGTGAGATGTTCAGAGTTAACACTAGTTACCCATAGTTAATGTTTACCCTAATCAAGAAACAACATTAAACTATTTCACTAGCGACCAGTAATTACAGGAGCAGGACAGACCTTACACTCCTGTTGCACAGCAGGTTTTTACAAGACTAAGCCTGTTACAACAGCAGGAAAACTAGCAAGTAAGACTGAACCAACTCAGCAAAATCACTAATCACTGCAACTTTAAATTGGTTAAATTGAATTTAGAAAAAAATAGTCTTACTTTAAAAAAACAATACACGTCGGCACCGAGACAATTAAACTAATTAGTCTCGGTTACAGCCGTAGTGTGAGGAGAATAGGGCTCGACCCTATCTGGGACGAATTCAACACTAAGTCCGAAAACTAGCGTTTAAACTAAATAGAACCTAATAAGAAAGACGTTGTCGTACCTTTAACACCTAATAGGTATTGGAAGACGACTGGTTCGCTGCTTTCCACACTACGAAGTTGCACAAAGAAGGGAAGAACTTCGTACGCGAAAACCGACAGCACCGGACACTTTGACAGAACACCGACAAGTGAGGTTTCTTATCAAGACCACGTTGAGTTCACTTTCCGCTGGGAAAACCCACCAGCTGTCGACGTGAAGCTGGTTACAGGATCGAAAAAAGCTCTTCCGGGTTGCCCTTTTTTCCCGAGTGTCCGCCAGAAAACAGTTTGGCGCGCTCGGCGAGCAGAAGAAGAAACAGCGCAGGCTCTGTCGTCGTCTGCAGAACGCAGTCGTGACGATCTGCGTTCAGGTTATGTTCGTTGTTTATCAACACCGTGTTTCACAATATCAGGCGATCAACACAGGCGATATGCGCTAAGTACGTAGGCAGCGATGTGAAGTTGAGTTTAATTAAGTGTTTATTCGGAGTTATTCCCACATGTCACGTCCGAGGCCAACACTTATCACCCAAACGACGCTACCCAGATAGCGGCAGACTAGGGCCTAGGATCACCCAACGACAACAAAGGTTTACTCTTGCCACCCTTCAAGCTGTGTCGTTTTATCAATCCTACCAGCTTTCCTAAGTGTTCTCGTGGTGTTTATAGATAGTGACAACACCAATTATGGCCTGACAGGTTAAGCCTAAGCCTAGGCCTAGAAGCTCGCAGTGCCCTATAGGTTTACGACGTGCACCAGGTAACCTTAGCCTAGTTACTCGTATGGGTCATACCAATGAGCTGAATATTACCCCCCTACAAATTAGGCTCATTACACCCCCTCCGCACCTCGGCAACAAAAAAAAAACAAGAAAAAAAAATCTTTGAACTTCGGGGTTACAGGAGACACAACGACGCACCTCAACTGCCGATAGCAGTTTACAGAATGGCGTCTAAAATTAAAAAAAAAACAATCAACTACGAGCCGTAGTTTACACAAGTGAAAAAGGATTAACGGCGACGGCGACGATCATGGGGACGCCGATCAGACTGGTGTTCCCGCTCCCGCATCTCCAGCAGCCGCAGAATCTGGGAAGGGCGGACTCGGACAAAATCCCTCTCCCCAACGAAAATACGCCACCTCCGGTTCCTCCGTTGCTCCGGCGTCATCATCGTGTACGCATTCATCAGCCTCTCCACCATGACGTCGGGGACGGCAAGAAGCTCCGGAGCGATGGAGGTAGTCACACTCCGAGCTGAGGGTCTGGCAGGCCGAGAAGCCGGTTCCGGGACGAAGGGGATCTCCACCCGGAAGCGGACGTCCTGCTGCTGGGGTGCAGTCACGGCGGCAGGGATGGTCCGTGGAGCCGGTGTCGGGGGGATCTGTCGGACATCCCGTGCTGGTAGCGTCGCCGCCCGGTGTGGAACAGGTGGCAGAGCCGAGGGCGCCGCAACAGTGGGCTGCGTCACGGCTGCCGGTGGCCCTGGCACTCGCGGTCGGGCGCTCGGGTTCACCACCCGGCGCACTAGTTGTCGGGGTTGTAGAAGTCCAGTCCGCGGAAGCGCCTCAGGCCGGTTTCTCCGGTGTACCTCCCGCACCGGCCGCTGGTCCCTTTGGCGGTCTTCTTGTCTGGGATGTCGGTCCCTACCGCGGTCCCTGTGCTCAGACCGTTGACCTCTCCGACGATCTGCCCGCTCCGGTCGACGCTCTGCCCGCTGATCCGCTCGCTCCGATCGACGATCGGTCTGGCGAACGACCCGCACCTGACGCTGGTCCTGCAGGCGCCTAGCGCGCCGGTTCTCTCGCTGCCGTTGGCGTCCTCGTCTGCGGGAGGGCAGTTCTTGAACATCTGACGTCGCCGGGGTTTGCTGCTCCACCACCGCTGAGGGGGGTTGCTGCTGCACCGCCGGAGTCGATGTCGGGCAAGGGGACGTTTGGTTGTCCTCCACATCCGAACAATCGAGGTTCAGGACCGGAGGAGAGCTTGGGTGGCTGCCAAGACCCAAGGGATCTGTCACCGACGCCCCAGCCAGTTGGAGAACAAAGCTTGAGGCAGAAGGGACGGGGTCTCCGAGTAGGACGGCCTCCATGGAGTTTAATTCATCGTCCAACTCCATGTCAGACTCGGTTGACCTCGTCGTCGGTTGCACGGCTGGGCCGCTCACCGACGAAGTCGAAGGATCGGGGCTCGCCGTCGGAGTCTCCCTACTGACGGTGAAGCCGGAGAACTCCTCCCGCTCGAACCGCCGACTGAGCAGCACCCGGCGAATGGTGGTGCACGCCTCCAAGTGCCCAACCACCAACCCGGAGATGCCGGCGTCGCGCGACAACTTGTCGCCCAAGACGCACACGACGACTGCCGCGGTGGAGTTGTCTTGGGCTGTTGGGCAGGCTTCCGGTGTTCCGGCGGTTACCCATTCTTGCCGCGCGAAGGGCTTCTCCTCCAACGCGGCCACCGCCTCGAGGAAATTGATGACTTTGGTCATCTCTCCGGCACGGTCGACTCTCGCCGGGTCGAAAGCGCAGACCTCCCTCCGACGGGGTCTGGCGGCGATCAGAGTCCAGAGGGGCGCGGCAGCTGGGAATAGGATTAGATCCTTCTCCAGCAAATCTTGCCCCCTGGCGTAGGCCTGCAGCGTGGTTGTGGGCGACCGGTCCCAGCGTAGCAGGAACCTGGGATCCATCGACCAGGTCTTCGGAAAGGTTGGGAAAAAGGCACTACGTCGATCCACCAGCCGAAAGAAAGCCCTCACCACCGTCTCGCTCACGCTACCCTGCTCCAGTCGGTTCAGCTCACCTTGAGACACACCGACGAGGGGGCGAACGTATGCCATCTCACCTCAGCTCAACAGACAAACGGAAGCGTGCAAAAGCAGAACAGGAGGAAGCAGAACAGCAAGCTGCGCACAGTCCTAGACGCTCAGACGCTGGTCAGCAAACAGCAAACTGCAATCTGAAAGCGAGAAGGACAAAAGCGTCAGTGGGCAGCCATCGCATTACTTCCCGCCACCAAACCGAACAGTCCACCACCAAAACCCAGAGCACTACAAACTAGAATCTTATTCCCTGGGACAAAATGGTTTCAAGTCCTTGACGTGTACGGTGTGGGTCTGCCGCGAGTCCTCATCCTTCACCTCGTAAAGGTTACATCCTTTGGTCCCGATCACGGTGCAGGGTCCATGATACTTCGGGGCTAATTTTCCCGCGATGGCGTCAGCAGCAGAGGACAGGACGTGAAGTCTCCGCATAACCCGATCGCCAGCCCGATACATCACCTCCCTTCGTCGGAGGTTGTAGTACCTGGCCTGTCTCTGGTAGGCCGATTTCAGGTTTTTCCGAGCTTCCTTGATCAACCGTTTGAATTCCGCCTCCCGTTTACGCTGGACTTCGGTCAACGGGGAATGATCAGGCGTATCAGAAGCCTCTACGGTTGGGCCACGGAGGGCGCGAGGAGGTCTCAGCTCTCGACCGAAACAGAGCATCGCTGGAGTGAACCCCGTCGAGTCATGTACCGCTGTGTTGAGTGCGTACATGAACTCGCCCAAGTGGTTATCCCAAGACTTATGATTGTCCTTCACGAACTGGGCAATCATAGTCTTCACCACTCGGTTCTGCCTTTCCACCGGGTTCGATTGCGGGCTGTAGGGGGCAGTCGTCTGCAGAGTGACTCCCCATTCCGCCGCCAGGTTGCGAACCAGGTTTGAGACAAACTGCGTGCCATTGTCGGTGATGAGCACATCGGGAGCCCCATGGCGCAGCAGGATGGACTTCAGCCTCGTCACCACATTATGAGCGGTTGCAGAGGGAAGCGCAGCGAGCTCGGTCCACTTGCTGAACGTATCCTGCACAACCAAGAGGAATCGCTGGGAACGCTGAGAGCGAGGCAACGGACCTATGAGGTCAGCTGACACCACGTACCAAGGGCCTTGGGGTTGCCGGAAATACAATTTACCAGCCGGTTTGGCTTGGGAGACTTTGTAAGCCTGGCACTGAGCACAGGACCTTACATACGACTTTACGTCTCGTCGCCAGTTCGGCCAAAAGTATTCCGCACCAACTCTCGCCAGAGTTTTCTTCACCCCAAGGTGACCGGCCGTCGCCGTGTCGTGGTTCTCGTGCAGCACCTCCGAGATCTTATCGCTCGGCACGCACATACGCCAGGTCGTCGGTCGATTCTTCTTCACCAGGGCCCGATACAAAGTGCCTGATCGGACCTGGTATCGAGGATATCGACGCGGGTGTTTACTGACCAACTCCCGCATTCGACCGTACCAAGCGTCGTTGGTTCCCGGCAATTCTCGTTCGGTATCATCACCGACTGCCTCACCAAGATCACCGTCGTGAGGTTCAGGGATCACCTCCTCAACGGTTTCATTCTGCCGTCGTAGCTGCTCTCTTGCACCTTGTCTCGTCAGGACTCCAACCTCGAACGTATTCAGGTTTACAGGAGAATCCTGAGGGACGTCAGGGACAGGTTGCCGTGAAAGAGCATCCGCTACACGGTTCAAGGTCCCCTTGCGGTATCTGACCTCGAAGTCGAACTGTTGAAGTTCCATGACCCACCGAGCCAAACGTCCGCTGGGCTCATGAAGTTTCAGGAGCCACTTAAGCGCGACGTGGTCGGTTATTGCCACAAAATGGTACCCCTCAAGGTACGCCTTGAACTTCCGAACAGCGAACACAAGGGCGAGACACTCCTTCTCTGTCGTCGTGTAGTTCTGCTTTGCGTCAGACAGAAGACGACTAGCGTAGGCAACGACCACTTCCCGGTCGTTTTGACGCTGAGTGAGAGCCGCACCAAGGCCTGTGTTTGACGCATCAACCTGCAGCACGAACGTTTCAGCAAAGTCCGGGCAGGCGAGTACAGGAGCGGTGCTCAAGGCACGCTTGAGATCGTCAAACGCCTTGGTTTGTTCCTCACCCCAAACCCACTTGGCGTTCTTCTTGAGCAAGCCACGCAGTGGAGCAGAGACAGAAGCGAACTTCTCGACGAAGCGCCGATACCAGGAGGCAAGTCCGAGGAAGCTACGAAGTGCCTTGACATTCGTAGGAACGGGGAAGTCCTGGATCGCTCTGACCTTCTCCGGGTCAGTCGAGATTCCCTCGGCGCTGACAACGTGGCCAAGGTACTTGAGCTCTCTCCGAGCGAAGTGGCATTTCTCAGGGTTTAAACGAAGCCCGGCATCTCGCAGCCGGCGGAACACAACCCTGAGAAGCTCGAGGTGCTCCTCAAATGTAGAGGATACTATCACCAAGTCGTCGAGGTAAGCGAAAGCTTTCGGCTCCAACTCAGGCCCAATGACGCGGTCAAGCAGACGCTGGAAGGTCGCACCAGCCGAGTGCAAGCCAAACGGCATGACCTTGAACTGGAAGAGGCCCATGCCGGGGACCGTAAAGGCCGTGATTGGGCGACTCTCCTTAGCCAGAGGTACTTGCCAGTAACCTTGCTTGAGGTCCAAGGTACTGATGTACTTGGCTTGCCTGAGTTTCTCAAGGATGGCATTAATCCTGGGGAGGGGATATGCATCCTTGATCGACGAGTCGTTCACCCTGCGCATGTCGATGCAGAAGCGATACTTGCCGGTCGATTTCTTGATGAGTACGATGGGAGAGCTCCAAGGGCTCTCCGATGGTTCTATCACACCATCCCGAAGCATCGTAGCTACCTCCTCGTTGATGATCGCTTGCATCGCAGGGTTACGGGGATAATGCCGCTGTTTGATTGGGACTGCGTTTTCTTTCAGTCGAATCACATGTTCGACCAACGCAGTCCGCCCGTCAACAGCGTCAAACAGAGGAAGCTCCTCCTGAAGGAAGGACTGGAGGCGTCGATCCTCCTCGCTAGACAGGGGCTTCAAGGTGCCAGAAGCACAGGCCATCGGCTCCAAGCAATCTGCCTCGACATCACGATTGATGTTTATTTGTATGAGGTTATGGTCAGTGATACACCTCATACCCAAAACAACATCCGTGCTCAGGTTCGGGACATAGTATACTCCCAGTATACAGTCCTCACCCAAGATGGCAGCTGGTAGGAAGTACCTCGCTCGGACTCGACAGCGAGTACCATCCACCATTTTCAGCTCCGCATTGGCCTCCTCGGGTTTGACACCACATTCGCGGAGATACCGCTCAACCTCGTCCCCAATGAGGTTTACAACAGCCCCAGTGTCCAACAGGGCTCGGAAGTTCCGATCGAGCAGCCTCACGTCGATGAAAGGACGTATGTCGGAGACTCCACGCTGCTCGGTCGTACTAAAGTCGAAAGTGACTATCGTTTTGAGCCACTTCGACCACTCCTCGGAGGTTGTTCGGCGTTGGGGCGCTGTGGGCTCAGGGGACCTCCGGACTCCTGAGTCCGCTCGGCGTTTCCCGACCGACAATCACAACGAGAGGTTGAGACACCTGCTCGTTTGCACCGGGCACACCACTTGCCCTTCGGTTGCGGGCACTGGCGGAAGCCATGTCCTTCCGCTTGGCAGTTCCAGCATTTCCACTGCCGTGACCGCTCGTTTCGAGCCCCAGGGGAAGTGGTTGGAGACGCCCTGCGTGGACTTGGAGATCGGTCGCGCCTCTGTCGCTGATCAGACCAGCCGACGCGTTTATCCTTGCCTCGCGGGTTCGCCACCCGGCCTGGGCTCACAACGCTATTTTGAGGCAGCTGGTTCACAGGCTGCGGTTGCGGCTGCCCCATGAGAGGCAACACATCATTCACCGCAGCGACGTCCAGGGAATTTTCACCCTTCCGCCGACCAGAGTAAGCGGTCTCGGGCACCAGCGCCTGAGAGACTGGAGGAGGGGGACGGAAAGTCTTCCGCTCGCGCACGGCTTCTTCGAACTCCTCAGCTCGTGCGAGGAGCTCAGCCAAGGAGGAGAAGTCCCGACGCCGAATCATAAATTTATATTCGGGGCGCATGTTTTTGTACACCAGGTCCAACTTCTGCTGGTTACTAAACTCCCCACTCCTACGTATCAGGGTTGTAAGCGAGGTCACGAAGTCTCGGCATGCCTCGGTCTCACCCTGCGTCCGTTTACGGATTTCTTCGTCCAGGTTACGACGATAACCCGGAGGAAAGAACTGGACCTCAAACATACGCTGGAATTCGGAGAACGAGGTCCACAAGTCCTTGTTATTCCGATACCAGAGTAGGGCCTGGCCATGGAGGAGCTGAGGCATTGCCTTCAATACATCCTCCGAGGTCAGGGAATACGCCTCCCGGAGTTCCTCCAGTCGCTCCAGAAAAGAGACGGCATCCCGTTTTCCGTCAAACCGCAGATTCCACTTCCTGACCTTGTCGCAGAGAGCAGAAGACGTTTTAGCAACGTCAGAAGCTCGGCGGTCCAGCTCTGGGTCAGCATGACCAGGTTTGCGGTAATCCGCTGGTCTATACGGGTCGGATATCCGGGACTGAGGGACGTATCCGGAGTTTATGGCCTGAGTGGCCCGTTCAACTCCAACCATGTACGGGTTGCGCTGCATAACCGGCTCTGAGTGGGCGCGGTGCTGGTTTTCTTCCAACTGCCCTAAGGCCTGCACCAGCGTGGATAATGTCCGACGGACATAACCAGAGTCCGCATTCGGTGACAGTCCCAAAATCTTCCGGACGTCATCAGGCTCACCCGCATACGGGTTAACAGCCAAGTAGTCGGGACGTTGAGGTGGCTGCTGGGCCGATGCCGCCCTCTGGGAATCCCGATGGGTCAAGTCCAGGCCAGCCATAGTGAGGGGTACACCAACTGATGTCGACCGAAAATAGTTTCCATCAGTTGGAACTGGCCACTGGCCGAGTGCACCAGCATGCGCACCAGAAGTCCAGACAGACCCTGGTTGGTAAGCAGTAGCCGCTGAGTAGACCACTGGAGATGGGGGGTCAATGGTTACCCTCGGCACTTGGCGTGTCACCGCGAATGGTTGCCAGTCACCAAGAGCGGTTGAAGGCCTCGGACCCATTTGACTGTAAGTCAAAGTTGCCGGAAGACGCGGTCCATATCCACCCGCGTACACCGTATCCAACGGTTGCCATGGCGGGGGGACCCTCTGGGACCGTGTAGGCCGAGCATCAAATTCCGCTTCCTCGGGTAGAGTCACCACCGATTGTCTCAACTGCGACATGTCGGTTACAGGCACGCTCCTCCAATAATCCCTGAAGCGCTTACGAAGCTCCGACACAGAGCCCTCCACAGATAAACCATGGCGAGTCATCTCCGTCTCAAGCTCAGTTCGCGGCAACTCGTGTATCCATCCAACACGAGGATCATCCACCGGAGACTTGGGCGCTATCACCGCTGTTGTGGTCACAGCGGTTGTGAACGCCACCGATGAGGTGGTTGAAGTGGGCGCGCCTGAGCATGTCACCACTAGGTCCATGACCTGTGTGGTTGCTATCGACTGTTGCAGCGTAGACGCCACAGTCGTGACCGGCGGGTCGTTCGGCATATCGGTTGAATTCAAAATAATTCAAATAATTCACCAAAACCAATATTTGAACTAACCCAATAAATTCAGACTAGGCCTATAAGTTTTATATATTTATTTTTGTACTAAATAAAACCACAATTTACCAATGAAAACTCAAAAAGGCCACACCAGTATTATAACTAGTTGAAATATTCAATGAGCAGGTATACGATAACACCGTTATAAAAATCGGTTACTGTACCTGTCACCGAGCTCTCAATCTAACACACACTACTGTTATGATATACGACTAGATATCAATCACTAGTCCCTGCCTTCGGGCGCCATGTTTGTGACGGATATTTCCTGGTGAGAGAAAAGACGATCGGTTACACTGGTACACCGAACCGCAGGAAATCACGTCACGGGTTGTCAGATGCCTTGGAATCGCTCAGCTCGGTCGCTGGGATAATTCCAGGGGTCGAGGATCGAAATCACAGTAGTTATCAGATATTCAGATAAGAGAGCTCAGTTATATTCAACCTAGATGACATTCAACTTAGGACAGACTAAATCTGGAAACACCTTCTAAGTAAAATGCCCTCTGCTGTTTTCCCTAGCTCTGTGAGATGTTCAGAGTTAACACTAGTTACCCATAGTTAATGTTTACCCTAATCAAGAAACAACATTAAACTATTTCACTAGCGACCAGTAATTACAGGAGCAGGACAGACCTTACACTCCTGTTGCACAGCAGGTTTTTACAAGACTAAGCCTGTTACAACAGCAGGAAAACTAGCAAGTAAGACTGAACCAACTCAGCAAAATCACTAATCACTGCAACTTTAAATTGGTTAAATTGAATTTAGAAAAAAATAGTCTTACTTTAAAAAAACAATACACGTCGGCACCGAGACAATTAAACTAATTAGTCTCGGTTACAGCCGTAGTGTGAGGAGAATAGGGCTCGACCCTATCTGGGACGAATTCAACACTAAGTCCGAAAACTAGCGTTTAAACTAAATAGAACCTAATAAGAAAGACGTTGTCGTACCTTTAACACCTAATAGGTATTGGAAGACGACTGGTTCGCTGCTTTCCACACTACGAAGTTGCACAAAGAAGGGAAGAACTTCGTACGCGAAAACCGACAGCACCGGACACTTTGACAGAACACCGACAAGTGAGGTTTCTTATCAAGACCACGTTGAGTTCACTTTCCGCTGGGAAAACCCACCAGCTGTCGACGTGAAGCTGGTTACAGGATCGAAAAAAGCTCTTCCGGGTTGCCCTTTTTTCCCGAGTGTCCGCCAGAAAACAGTTTGGCGCGCTCGGCGAGCAGAAGAAGAAACAGCGCAGGCTCTGTCGTCGTCTGCAGAACGCAGTCGTGACGATCTGCGTTCAGGTTATGTTCGTTGTTTATCAACACCGTGTTTCACAATATCAGGCGATCAACACAGGCGATATGCGCTAAGTACGTAGGCAGCGATGTGAAGTTGAGTTTAATTAAGTGTTTATTCGGAGTTATTCCCACATGTCACGTCCGAGGCCAACACTTATCACCCAAACGACGCTACCCAGATAGCGGCAGACTAGGGCCTAGGATCACCCAACGACAACAAAGGTTTACTCTTGCCACCCTTCAAGCTGTGTCGTTTTATCAATCCTACCAGCTTTCCTAAGTGTTCTCGTGGTGTTTATAGATAGTGACAACACCAATTATGGCCTGACAGGTTAAGCCTAAGCCTAGGCCTAGAAGCTCGCAGTGCCCTATAGGTTTACGACGTGCACCAGGTAACCTTAGCCTAGTTACTCGTATGGGTCATACCAATGAGCTGAATATTACCCCCCTACAAATTAGGCTCATTACAAATACATATTATCTGATGAACTTATTACCTGCATCAAGTTGCATAATAAATTGCACACTAATAGAATTGCACGTAGAAAGTTGCGTAATAGAATTATAACACTTTATAAGGGGGACAAGGTCGCATACATTGCTTTAGAGTCACCTTTGATCGTATTTCAAGTTCAATGTCGTTCTCCTTTAATTAGATAGCGGCAGCGGCATTAGCTATCTTCACATCGGTGCCGACTAAAAACCATTATTGGTTTCCGTGTTAGAGATTGAACTGTATTAGAAATTATGATGTACTAAAATAACATTTCATATTAAATCACACAATACCAATAATCAATTAGTACGGCCTGATAAAACAACGATTAGTACCTACAACATCCTTGAAAGATTATTTTACGAATTTCCTTATACTTAAGAGACGTCCTGTTCCATATTTGGCTCATTCTTTATAAAAAAAATTAAAAAAGCCTTCCGCCGGATTGTTTTTGGCAACCAAATAAGGCCAGATTAATGAACTGGCTGTTAGCTATTTACGTTCAGCAACATAGAGCTCCCAATCCACTTACTTTGTTTTTAAGTTGAGGATATCAAAGAAAACAGCAATGTTCTAATAAATTATTGATATCTGTATATCATTGTAATAAAATGTGGCCTCTAATGTATAAATATCCTTTTACTTACTGTAGAAGTCAACAGGTACTAAGGCCTGCCTATAATCAGAATAATATGAAATTACTATTTTCCAATTATACTACTAACAACAGGCCTAGGGTGCCTGTCGTTGCAGTGTTTAATTCTTCATGATTATCTCTTATTCTAATTGGATAGGCCAATGCAAATGGAATAAGTTTCAATAGAAACAACAAAATAAGCCTACACCTTTCTGTCTCATCCTCCATTACCTTCTTTTGACCAGCCAGTGTTGCCACCACAAGTGTTGTAGTTTTACCGTCAGCAGTGAATGCACTATCCAAAATCATTCTAAACGATGAAATGTAAAGTATGCGGTTGCTAAAATCTTGCAGAGTTAATATATTACTAGGTATTTATTCTTTAGGCCTTGTAGACGTGAGGGCGGTAGCCATCGTGGTGATAGCGTGAGAGGAAAAAGGTCTTGTGTTCACATTACAGCGATTGTCGCTGCGGATGTGCGGCCTAAATTGTTGGTCGGCAGCTCTAGAATTGGGAGAGTTAACTTACACAATGGAAAATAATGGCCTCCAAATAACACTCAAAACCATATAATAAGTTACTTAAATTCTTTCAGTATTTTTACAACCCCCCCAACAGTAATTTTAAACCTTCCCCTATACATACAATCAAGTAGTAGTTTACCCTATGAGTAGTTGTTTACTCAAATTACACGTTTACATTTTCAAATACAAATATTACACCATATGAACTTGCCGTGGTAATTTTCCGTCCTTCACGAAGTGCTGTGCGAACATTTTAGATTTTCAAACAAACCCAAGGATAGCCAGTAGTATGATGCACACACTATATCTTCTTTGTTGTCTTTGTCTTGCTTTTAACAATCTACGATGTTATAACCAATTCTACAGCAGCACTGGCTGCTCCCCGAACAATGTAGGCCGCATACCCGCGGCGACAACCCCTATAATGTGGGTATAAGCCCTTTTTTCTGTAACGCAATCACGCATTCACGATACCGCTCTCATGTCTACAAGGCCTAAAGAATAGATTTCTCATAATCTACCAACCCAAAAATATTTCAGCAACCGCATACTTTACCATTTATAGTTTAGAATGGTTTCGGGTAATTTTTGCACTGCTGACGAACACTTGTGGTGGCAACACTGGCTAGTAAAAAAATAATTTCAGCTCAACAAAGCACACTAAACATTCCATAACCACAACGGTGAAGGCAGAGACAAGGCAGAAAATTATAGGCCAGTTACGGCAGGCGCCCTAGTCCTGTAATTATTGGTAACGTGGGAAATAATAATATAATATTTTCTGATTTCAGGTAGGTCTTAGTACCTATTGGTTTGTACAGTATTAAGTATAACTGGCGCCAATTCTTGGTGCCCACGCCGTCCATAAGACCAATGCTAAAATTAACATTATTCTAAGGACGGCGTGGGCCCCAATAGTCCAGTAAAAATACTGTTTAACCTAAAACAAATTGCAACACGAGCGTTTTTGACGGTATTCTGCTCAAAAAAATCTGCATATTAACATATCCAAAATCGGACAAAATCGGACTATGGGAAACCCCTTAAAATCACGTTTCAAAATGGCGGCTTTTTTATCATTGGAAAGTTTTTGAAAAAAGTCACTCGGTTGCATTTTTTATCTACATTTAACAAGATATTGAGTTGGGACCGACGCTAATAATTTTTGAGTGGCTAGTCGTGCATTTTGACAGGGTAAAGATTTTTGGCCGCCATCTTGGATCCGCCATATTGGATTTATTTAATTTTTTTTCAAGTGTAAAGGTGGTCGTGTGACACATAATTTAGAACTAGATTTTTACGCTGATTTCAGTGCTGAAGTCCGTTTTCAAAAATATCGATTCGTTTTTAAGATATGCTCAAAATAAAATTCTTCCCTGTACATTTCTTATGGGGGCTAAATAAATAATAGCATTTTTACGATTATTTTTCTTATATCTCAGGAACCAAGCAAGGCTTTCAGTTCGTTTTGATCTTAAAATGATGAGTGTTTTTTGGCTTTTATTTGGGCTATTGATCACTAAAATCGGACAAGTGTGAAACGAGCTATAAAGCTAAATGCTACATGAAAATTGGTTTTTTTAAAATTTGTTTTTGTTGAAGATTTATATCTCAGGTTTGAAATGAGTTAAAAAGTTCCTTCTGGTGTCAAATTACTCGGTAAATTATAAGCTTTCATATGAACTATGACTAATCGAAATCTGACTAATATAAATGGAGTTATGATCCATAATACAACTTAAATTCTTCTAAATTTCGAAATTTGTCACCACTTAAAGACTTATATCTCCAAATTTAGCTGAGACTCAGGCCTAATTAAGGTCTTAATTAACTCAGTATATTACTGGCTTTAATTTAAGCTCTTAACCATTTAAATATGTTGAGTTAGATGCGGGTTATGGACCTTTAATCAACATAAAAATTTTTTTTTTCAGAATTTTTAATTTAGTTAAGGACAGGTATCTCCAGTTTTCTTTAAGGAATATAGGTTTGAATGGTTTCAAAACACTCAGTGAGATATCAGCTTTCATTTGAGCCATTGATCATTAAAATCGGACAAGTTTGGAGTGAGTTATATTGTTTTTATTAATTTTTTTGTAACTATTTTTCGTGTCATATTGAAAGCTTACAGGGTATCAATAAAACCAACCATTTACCTGTTTTAAAGGGGAAACTGTGTAATCCAGGAATGCTAAACAGAATTGTCCTCCACTAACTCAGATATGTAGAATTCATTGAAAATGTGTTCATCGCGATTTATCTACAGGGTGTTCCACAAATTAAGGCATAGGGTAAAAATATCACAATATTGTTATGTAAGCCTATACCACGTTTTATATCATTTTACAGGTCCTGTTGAACGGAACATTTTGAGAAAAACTGAACTAAATTATCTCTAGCCGTTTCAAAAGGCGGCCATTTTAGCGATATTTTCCAATATTTTCGGAAAACATTGGATTTTTTTAAACCACCACAAGTATTTTAGTTCTATTTAGAAATTCTTAATCCTTGCCAACTCAGTTTTGCTATGGTAACTGCTATGACCATATTATATAAAATTAACTATAGTTCCTATGGAAACCAAATAAAAACTACAAACATTATTCCAAACACTAGTGAGAAATAATGGGTGAAACTTAAAGGGATATTAAGGATCTGGGTAGACCCATGTTTTGCCTGGGTAGATGATATACCTTGGTGCGAAATTTCAGCCTATTCCCCTCGGAAGTTTTTGCATTTACCTGAAACAACTTTCACAAAAACAACACCGAAACGACCTTTATTTCATATTATATAAATAAATAAATAAATACATACATACATAACTAAAAAATAAATTATATATATAAATATATGTCCCATAATAGCCCCCCACTACCTTTTTCCTGTATTTTTTCAAATATAAATTTTACACCACCCCCAAACATTATTGGGTAGTTAATACTTAATTTTGAGAGGGTACTCAACTTTGGTCGCCATCTTGGATCCGCCATATTGGATCCAAAATAATTATTCCAAATGTAAAAGTGGTGTTGTGACCCATCATTTCAAATTAAATTTTTTCACTGAGTACAATGCCGCAATCCTTTTTTTTAGTATCTCAATTAGTTCTCAAGATATGGGTACTTTTAATGAATTTATTTTCAACCAATTTAAACATTACAAATTGATAAAATAGGCCCATAACCACCAAATAATGCTAGATAGTGACGAATAACCACCACCAGTCATTGTTGAGCGCACTTAACTTTCACCGATGTAATTTTTTTGGCCGCCATTTTGGATCCGCCATTTTGAAATGAGGTAAGTTATTTCAAATATGAAGTTGGTATTGTGACCCATCATACTAACAACAAACACACCGCCATTTCAAGCTTGCTTTTGATCATTTCAAGCTAGTTTTTTACGCCAAATTCAATGCCGTAACCCGTTTTTAGCTGTAAAACTTAGTTTTTGAAAAATTCATATTTTTTGAGATTTTTATTATAAACATGTCAATATCTTTAAAACTAAACACTGTAATTAAAAACGGGTTGCGGCATTGAATTCGGCGCACAAAAACTAATTTGAATTGATGGGTCACAATACCAACTTCATATTTGAAATAACTTACCTCATTTCAAAATGGCGGATCCAAGATGGCGGCCGAAAAATTTACATTTGTGAAGGTTAAGTGTAAATCGCTCAACAATGACTGATGGTGGTTATTTGTCAATATTTAGCATTATTTTGTAGTTATAAGCCTATTTTATGAATTTGTAATGTTTAAATTGGTTGAAAATAAATAAATTAAAAGTACCCATTTCTTGAGAATTAATCCAGATATTAAAAAACTGATTGCCGCATTGTAATCAGTGAAAAAATCTAATTTGAAATGATGGGTCACAACACTACTTTAACAATTGAAAAAAAATATTTTGGACCCAATATGGCGGATCCAAGATGGTGGCCAAAAATCTTTACCTAGACAAAATGCACGACTAGCCACTCAAAAATTATTGGCGGTGGTCCCAACTCAATATCTTGTTAAATGTAGATAAAAAATGCAGTCGAATGGTTTTTTTCAAAAACTTCCCAATGTTTAAAAAACCGCCATTTTGAAACGTGATTTTTGGGGTTTCCCTTAGACCGATTTTGTTGGATTTTGGATATGTTTGAATAAGTATTTTTTTTGTTATATTTTCATGAAAAAAGGTTGTGTTGCAATTTGGTATAAGTTGGTGAGCATTTTAACAAATAAAAAAAAATAAAAAAATAAATTCATTATATCTTAAAAACAAAAACAGATTTTTGAAAACGGACTTCAGCATTAGAATCAGCGTAAAAATCTAGTTCTAAATGATGTGTCACATGACCACCTTTGTATTTGAAAAAAATAATTGAATCCAATATGGCGGATCCAAGATGGCGGCCAAAATTGAAAATCCTATGAAAATGAAGTATTACCCCCCTAACGGTTTTCTGTAGCATTTCTAATTTTATATCTCTAGAGATGATGTTGAAAACTAAGAGTAAAACTTAATTTTAAATTTTTCCATTGTAATCCGCCATTTTGAAACGTAATTTTAGGGAGTTTCCCATGGACCGATTTTGTCCGATTTTGGATATGTTAAAAAGCACATTTTTTTGGACAGATTTCCACCAAAAACGCTCGTGTTGCAATTTGTTCTAGGTTAAGGGTTTTTTTTTGCGTAGATTTACTGGACTACAAGAATTGGCGCCAGTTATAAAAGGCAACAATATATGTATAACTTGTTGTTATACATTAGAGGCCGCTTTTCATCATATTAATACATATATAAGTATCTTTTCAAAACTTAGCTGTTTCCTATGATATTCTCAACTAAACACAAAGTAGGCGAGTTAGAAATTAATTCCTAACTATCTACTAACCCTACTACCCGACTAGACTCGAGCAACCGCATACTCTACCATTCGTAGTTTAGAATTATTTTGGGTTATTCGTTCACTAATGACGGTAAAACTACAAAACGTGTGATGGCAACACTGGCTGGTAGAAGGGATGTCTGCGCATGCACACTAAACAAAACACTCCACAAAGGTGATGAAGACGACGAGGCGAGACAAAGAAACAAAAGGATACTTTTAACCTCACTAGAACTTGTACTATTTTCTATTTTCATATTCAGAATAATTTGAACAACAGATAATCAAGGGAAATTAATGACACTTAGTCCTGTCATCAGTATTCTAGGAGAGTAAGAAGGTTCCTATTTTGCTGATAAAAGGTAGTCCTTAAGAGGGTTTCGTACCCCTGCAAAATGGCCGAAAAACATGCCTTCGATTTCCTCAATTTGTAGGCTTATTAAAGCACCTATCGACTTTCGGCAAACGGGAAACAGTTCACAGAGAATTAAACTAGGATTTACATGTGTTATTAGCTATTTAACTATTGAGATACATATTTTACGCCGAATTAAACATATTGAAAATTGGTCACTTTACATATCGTTTAACTTTAAAAGTATGATAAAATTAGAAGTTTTTTTACCTAATGTACTAAAGTCAATATTTAAGATCACAAGATTACCCATTAGAATATCATAAATGTTATTAATAAGCTCACAAATTGAGGAATTTTAGAGGTATGTTTCACAAAATTGCCTCCGCAATTGGCCCCGTACAAGGGTCACTCTAGCGAGCGATGATGGAACTTCTCCCGTCAGCTGGGCTGTCGGCAGTTTGGCCAACATGCAGTTCTCGCCCGCTTCAGACATCGAAGGTTGTAATTTCCCTGTACGGTAGTTTTTGTCCCGGGCTATCTTTAGCACTGGTTCTTGTCTCTGTTACAAATAAATTATTTACGATGCGTCCTTGCGCAGCCTGTATTGAGTTATACAAAACAATATTTGTGATCAGCAGGTGTTGCACAGTAAAATTAATAATTGCTCTATAATATAATACTGCAACGGCAAATACCAAAAAATAAATACAAAATTAAGTATGAATTACTTTTTGTGATAACATATCCCATACAGCACACTTAGTTTCAGTCACATGTCAGACAGCTAATGATGTTGCCGTGTTGAAACATTCCAGTTGTAATGTTTCTACTGCCATTCTGCAACGTCAAAAACTCATTGTATCAACTGAAACCAAAATGACGTTGCTTGGTTGTCACGTTGACGTCTACCTTACAATAGCAACCACAATAACGTTGCTGCGATGCCTCTTTGAAGCGTGCCTCATGGCGGCCAATGACGCGGTCAAAATTATTCCTAACCTCCTTGATCACGGCGGACACCAAGTGATGGCAGCTTACAGTTAGTGTTGGCTTTGATTTTGTTTCTCTTCCGACGATTATAAAGGTAAATAGATTTTTTTGTTTCTTTCGTTGAGCTAAAAACAAAAAAGTAAGTTTATAAAGTTTGGTTGGGCTATGCAGTTAGATTTAATTTAAATTAAATTTAGGTGTAGGGTTAGAACTTCGGGCTAGTTAGGTTAACCGACTTAGAAATTGGCGGTAGTTGATCGTTATTCTCGTTTACAAAGGAAAATGTATTCAGTATCAGTGCCAGTAGTTCGAAACCTAAGTTAATGATAAATGAAAGAATGAATGACAAATCCTTTATTTACACATATAAAGTTAGGGCCGCATGGCCCTTTCTTACACTCATCATAAGTGTTAAAATTAAATATACATTACGTCAATTAATTGATTAACCTATATGTTATTAAATGATTAACTATAAATGTGTTACACCATTAACTAAAAACTTAACGATTAACTGAAACCTGTTTCCGTTGAGGACATTTTCATAGTTTCTGACATATGAGAATAAAAATAAGGTAACTTTTAAATGTCAATAGTTTCATTAAAATTTCTGAGTCATTTCAGTAATGTTGCAGAAACATTACATCTCACATTGTTACCTGCCAGTTATATCACTTTTTTATATTTCTGAAACCTTACAAAATAATGTTTCAGTCGAGGACATAACATAGTTTCAGACAGGTCAAAATAACGTGACTTTTGATGTTTCGAAGTTACGGTGTCATATTTCTGCAATGTTTCTGAAACTATTGTGTGCTGTATGGGATTATTTTACCTGTTTGGTAGGGCCACTGTAAATGACTTCAATGAGCGATGAATTTATGATTAATAAGCAAGATATCTAAAAAAACAATCCATTAATAGATAAAAGCAGCAATTATATATTTAAATCAAACCCAAAAACTTAAATATATTTAAAGGTCAATTTTTAATTAAATAAAATTCCCAGGAATTTATGATTTTATTAGCAAATTCGCTCAAACTAGTGGGTGAAAGTTGCAATTATGGTAATGAAACCGTGTAAATAAGAGACACTCCTCAGAAATTTTATAGCATGTTACTTAATACCCCCGTTGTAACAGACCTGCACACTCAGCGAATTTCAAATGCAAAAGAACATATTTTTACCCAACAGCGAGATTTGGCATGTTTTGTAAGCTCCATAAGAATTAACATGAGGAATGAGTATGCAGGTTTGCTGCAACAGGTATGTTAAAACTGGTTGGTTTTAATTCAATATTTAGTAGATCTGGACTAGAAGATATGTTAAAGAAATAAGCGAGGTATAGAACTTTACTTATTCCCATTTTAAATATTCCCATTTTATAAGTTCCTTCCTACTGGGAATATTTCCGGCCCACATCACTAAGTGTGAAACGGTCATAACGTGCACTTCACTTATATATTTTTTCAGTTCTTCGGTTAAATGTGTGTACAATAACATTCCTTTGGATATTAATATTAAAAACGATTACAATAATGAACAAACAACATAACTTTGAACCTAGGTACAAAAAAGTAACCTATAGTATAAAAAAGTATGAGGTATTTTAGCTAAAATACCTCATACTTTTTTATACTGTTCTGCGTGCTTTACTTGTTTATAAGCTAAATAAGTCAAAACAGAATAATGAAAATAGTTTTTGTCTAATAAAAATCAGCTGTACAGTACCATATGATAAAGATACATTGAACAGTAATTTATTTATGGTAAGTTAAACTAAGGATTTTGGCGAATTTCTCTTTTACGAAAAGTGCTACTACTGTAGTCTCATGGTAAGACCTAAGCCCGAGACCATGATAACTTTTAGTTTTGAGGCCCTCAGAAGCTAAAAAACCCATACGTTCAAATCTATATAAATATGTAACAATATAGATGCCCCTACGCATATATATACCTAGGTATCAATATATATATATATACACCTGTGTATTTGTTTGCTCGATAACCCGTACACAAATTGCCTTAAATGGAATTTGGCACAGACGTGTAAAGTAATAATTATTCACACAAGATTGATAACCAGCCTAATTCATCTCGAAAAAACAAATAAATTTAGAATGTTGAATCATTGCTCTATATCCGTTGGTCACAGAGATACTGAGAGTGGTAAAAACAGTACGTTGTTCGCGTGTTAACCTTATTGGGTATAAATAAAATTGTATATTTCACTTATTTTTGAATATATCGTAATAAAATATAGTATGTGGCTTCATTTAGTTAAGATTTACTTTATTATAGCATAAAATCTACACATTTATACAATCTTGAGGCAGCAAATCTGCTTTCTCACCTTCCGAATGTTAAATTTATGAGAAATCAATAAAATTTAACACCTTCCTTATCTCTCAATATATCTCAATAAAACTACTTATGTGGCTTTATCTCGTTTATGGTCTAAAATCTCCATGTTTATAGATTTCTGAGGCATCAAACCTGCTCTCTAATCTCCCCAATGTTGACCTTATGTACTTTTTTTTGGTGGCCTCTTTTTCACCTTTGCCTTGGCCCCGCCCACATAGACTACTGATATGTGCGTGGACGTTATCAAGCAAAGGCAAGGGGTGAGCCGGTTCAGTACGAGGGTGAATAGTACTGCTAAAAGTATGCGACAAGCCCGAGTTTCGAAACTTCCGACGCATTGAGGCCAGAGTTCCGAGGCCGAGTGTGTTCCCAATTCCGCCACCGACTCACTAATAAATGTTTGTAGCTTGCTTATTTCTCAACGTATCTCGATGAAACTTGGTATGTGACTTAGTAAAATAGGCCTTAACTAGATGCTGCACAAACCAGGTTTTATCAAAATATTGAGAAATAAGCTAGCTGTATGATTTTATTTATTTTCCATAAAGTTGGGTTTGCCATTGGGAAGGTTGGTACGCAGCTTGGCTACCTCAAACATATATATACATTTTCTGCATTTGTGCCATAAAAAAGTAGATCTTAACAAGATGAAGCTACGTACCAAATTTTATTGAGATATGTCCAGAAATAAGTGAGACATTCAATTTAATTTATTTCCCATAAGGTTAACGTTGGGACAACGTGCTGTGTTTACCAATCTCAGTAACTCGGTAGTTGAATTCAGCTCGAAAAAAAACAAATAATTTAGTATGTTGAATCATTGCTCTATGTCCATTGAGTGATTTGAATTTTCGAGCTGAATTCAACTGTATAAACCAAAATTAGAATTAAAAATTCAATAAGCCCAATATTTTGGGTTTTACACCTCTCACCCCCTTTCCGATGGTCCGATCGGGCTGGTTTTCAATCATGTGTAAGTAATTACTACTTTACACGTCTGTGCCAAATTTCATTAAGATTGGAACATTTTTTCGATGAGCGAACAAATACATAAGTGTATATATATATTATATATATATATATATATATATATATATATATTCTAGAATTCTCTTCAAAAAGGGTTAGTACTATACAAATTATAAGAAACAGTTTAACTCAGTACCCTTAGTATTTAATTATTAGTATACACCTCAGTACGAATATTCCCGTTACATCAACAACTTTAAAAGAAACCCTGCCTCAAAATAGTACCTTGCCAAAAAATTAAATAGAAGACATCATCAAACTTACAAAAGTAGTAATGGATCAAAATTACTTTAGATATGATTCATCATTCTACACACAAAAAGAAGGACTTGCGATGGGTTCTCCACTCTAAAGATCAAAAGCAGACGTTTGTATGCACAATCTGTAATCTGAAAAAAAATTATCAATGAAATAAATCCATTCTGAAATAAACCTGTATATCGTTATTGAACTATATGAAATAATGAAAGTTTTTCAATAATCAATACAATGCAAAACAAGACAACAAACCTTGCAATTACTCCTAGCCGTGGTCCAGTAACAGCCGTGGTTAAAAAATTCTAAAACAGTTCTACTTCATCATAAGGTGAGTTAAGCTGTACGTTAATATCCAATGATATCAAAGTAGTTTCCTGCAGCGTCCACACACACATTCTGTTGATATATTTATCATAAATAATTTGGACCAAACCAAGATGCAATCCTCCTTAACTATGAGTAACAGACATCCTATTTGACACGGAAACATTAGACGTTACTCAAATGGTAATATTTGAGAAACATACGGTGGGGTATCATAGCTCATAATTTCATAGCCCATAACTTTAATAGCTCATAATGGCAAACAGTTTCATAGCTCATAACAAAATGTTTAAAATGTTTCATAACTCCTGAAATCCCAACAGTTGCATAGCTTATAACGAATTTGACAATCTGTTTCATAACACATAATGCATTTTCCAAAAAGTTTCATAGCTCATAAGTTGTTTAGCATATAATATGACATTACGTTCCATAGGTTACAAAGTGGATCAGCCAATTATGAGCACCCGTTGGTATTCCTTTTCTCTGATTGGCTGTAAAGTTCGACCGCAAAAAAATGAAACGTTTAATGACTATGCGCTACGCATTACAGGGCCGTCGTCACCGTGTCAACCGATTACTGTACAATTTGATTCCTCGATATCCATTTATTTTAACTATCGGTATATCGATTGTATTCCATTACGGGCTTTCAATAGTTCGTTCCTCACCCGACAACCCCGGGTCCCACCGTGTCCCCATGATGGATTGGGTGAGCTCCTTCTACAGAACTTGTACATTTAACATAAAATCAGGGGAAAACAAAATAGATAATTACGTAGTGAATTAAATTTCACGTTAAGGCCTACATATTTTAGGCATTTTAATTATGATTATTAAAGACATTTTCACTGGCACTATTTTTTAACTTTCATATTCGGTGAATTTCACATAGCCATATTTATGTGAAAATTATCATTGCCCAGATACCATCAGCTAGAACTGTTAGCTATCCTCGCTCACCAACGTGAAGATTTCATTGCGCTAGCATGATTTCCATTGTATCATCAGTAATGTTTTTAATGTATCTAATAAAAATTATGTTTGTAAATAGTTCACAATAAATTGAATAAACAACCACTAAAAAGAATACCTAATAGGAGTTTGCGGATGATAAGTAGACCTACAGCGTTACTTTAGTTGGCGAACTACAAACCTTGGGGCATGTATCCACCTGTGAAGCAATCTTCATTTCTCCGCCATTGCAGAACGCTACGGCTACTCTAGTGATGCGCATGCGCAAACTGTCTTTTATCCTAACCAGGTGTCTTTTATCCCTATTTCAAAACGGGTGTCACTTAGGATGATACATATTATTAAATCCTTCTGGGGTGTCAACATTACTTGTTTGCTACAAACCGCTAATAACAAAACACGAACCACAAGTGAAAATCCCACAATATTTCTCTCTAACTGCGGCTAGGTGTCCCGTAACAAAGAGGTGTTTTGAGCGTCATGATAAATTGGACGCTCCTGAAAGGGGCCGTCCGAATATTACGTAACGCGTTACTTCCTCATATTTGAGCCCCCCCCCGTGACGCTGTGCAACGCAAGCCTAAACCCCTCCTTCCCTCTCTATCGAGACGCTGTAACATATTTTCTTAAACAAGGTTGTGTCAAGTGAAAGCTAAATGAATTTTTCCAAAAAAACCTATAAAATTATATTTAAACTATTTTTACTAAAAAAACTGTCATGTATGTTTTGATTTTTGCAGAAATCAAATATTATTTTGGTGTTTTGCAAAAAACTAAGCACGTTCCCGTAACGATCTTAAAATAATGAATCTTCATTTTTCTGCACATTACACGAGTACAATATTTCATATTATAATAACATCAAAATCATATTTTTCCAGATAATAAGGAAACGGGCTGACCATACTACTACATTTGTACAGAAACAGTAGGGGCTCTAGGACGTAAATGTCCATTTAGGGCTTCCACCACAGAATGATATTTACAAGAATTAAATAAGAGTCCAGAGCAAGAGAAACAGACATTATTTAAATAAAATAAATAAACAAATAAACCTGCAATCAAATTGAAACCTGCACCCCCTACACCTTAGGTTCAAACAAGAAAAACAATATAGGCTCAAATAACAATTTATTACAATTCTACTAGCACCATTTGTTCGATTCGAAATAGCCACTTATAATAATTTCAAACACTGACTGTTTACTTTATGAAATAGTTATTTATTTATAATTTCAATAAACCTGGACGTCGAGCTCCGGGGTGCGTTTTAAAAAGTATGCTATATTACCAACTTAATATATTTTTCTGATGCGGAACATACCAATTAAATGGAATCCACCGCAAAATATTTAACTTAATAAAAACTTGAAATACTTGTAGACTTGAAAAAATATTAAAATGAATATTGCCTTAAGGTGTTGGCATTTCCCCGGTCTACCCAAGTAATGTTTTATGCACTCGCAAAGAACACAGATACAGTGTGGCGCGAGTCTCTCTCAGGCATTGCTAATAGCGAAGCTGGAGGAAACCGTTGTGGTGTAAGTTGTCACTTTGCTATGATGAAGTTAGGTTTGATTAAGTTTGGTTATTTTGTTACATTAGAATAAAAAAATTACAACTAACATATTCGTATTGTTATTTTAATATATCCCTATTAAAGCCTGAAAATACTACATTTTCAGGCACAAAAACACGACAATCAAAAGTGACATTTTTTAAAACAAAAGTAAAACTAGAGAAGTTCAGGGTAAAAAATAAAAGGTAATGTATTTGGGTAGAATCTACTGTATTATCATGTCAAACATTTATTCTTTGTGACACATTAATGTAACGTTAATTATAAACACAAGACCTGTTATAGAAATATCAATACTTTGAGTTTTACACTATAGTATATTTTTATGACTAAAATTAAAGTGAAATGAAAGTATTATTAACACAACAGTAGTTATAATAGCCAGTAAGTATAAGTGGAAACCTACATGGTCCATAGAATATCAGCGTATCCCAAAACAACAAAATGCTAAGTTGATTTTTTATCTTGTTGTTTAAAACGTTATCATCATATTTATTTCTTAACATACTTTCTACCATGATTGTCACTTGTTGAGTAACTAATTGATGACATTATTAAATAGATGTTGGCTTACAGACTAAATTGATAGGATATTGAATTATTTTTGTATGATTTTTTCAGCTCTTAAGGCTAAACATCCCAGAAAAAGTTGTGTTTCTGGCCCGATAGATAGCAGCACCTCTGTGGCAAATTTGTATTAAAGATAATATGCATAGTTATTGACCGATTTTTGTTTTGTAAGTTTTGTTGTATATAACATGAACAAGAAATATACGCTATATGGGTAAAACATTTTTTAGTTATTTAATAAAAATATTTTAGAGAAGAATACGATTACTATCATCATTTTTCTAAATCGCAGGTAGTCATTTTGTAAACAAAAATTTTAAAATAATTTTGGCGTTTTCAGATATGAAATCGGTCAAATGGTCGCATCGGAATTGTTTTTAAACATATTACCATTATTTCTCTCACGCTCGCGCCGCCCGCGCCGCCCCCCCCCCGCGCACCACCATACTGCCAGGCCGCTCTGAAGCGCGGCGCCGCTATTTAGTATCGTTCGTCATAGTGATGGGACAAACGACTGATTTTAACCATCCTATGGTTCATCCGATGGTTTTTCTTTCATCCGATAGTTTTCAGATGGTTGATTCATCCAATGGTTTTTCTTTCATCCGATAGTTTTCAGATGGATGATTCATCCGATGTTTTTCCTGTGTATTGGGGTGGGGAGCGGATTGGCTCGCGCTGTGTGCGGAGATGGGAGGAACTATCCGACTAGTGGATGGTGGATGAAAAAACCATCTGTTCGCGAGCCTGATTCAGATGGATAGTTTTCATGGGTTTAGTGGCGTATCTATCCGGATAAAAATATATACTGTCGAGCCGCTGAGCAGATGGTTCACCTGCAAATGGATAAATTAATAATTTTTTTTAACCTTAAACATTTTGTATTTAGGTTGAAGTATTTAAATAAGGTAAAAAATTAACCTATTGGTGCTAACATAGGTTGTTTTATCTTTGGCGCAAATATACTCGGATTTTTTCACCGTTCATTAAAGAACAGTTTCAGTAATTAAATAACTGACTCGTAGTTTTCAAACGAATGAAAATAAGGGACGAATTGTTTCACAATTGAATGAAAACATAGACGGATGGTTTTGAGGTAGATGGATAATAATGCCGTTCAGTTGATTCGCTTGCGAACTGATGGATGGTTCATCCGGATGAAAATTGAAGTAACCATCTGATAAATCGGTTGAAGCGCAACAACTGGATAAATCGTTTGTTTCTATCGGATAGTTCCCATCACTAGTTCGTCAACTCAGTAGTCGCATTCGCATTCTGGCCGGGCACACTAGACCAGACTCTTGCAATTAATCCTCTGATTACAAGGATGATGATTTATGAAATTATCTAGGGGTTCATTGTTCAATATTAATATTACCACAAACAAAATTACCATTATTTTTGTTGCTTTATAACACCATGTTAAATTAAATGATTAATTAGTTAAGTCACTTGTTTAAAATAAAAGTTACCTCGCAATACATGAAAATGATAAATAAATAAACAATACTTAGTGCAAAAGACCTTCATTTACTTAATGCACAAAATGCACAGTATAAAAATATACAGGAAACATGTTTACAAATGTTATGTGACTTAGGCTCTTTGCCCCTTGATGTTTTCGGCTCGAATTTGCAAAGTCGACAGGGGGGAGAGCCCAATGAGTCACCCGGCCCTGCATCCGTTTCGTGTTTCCCGCGCGCTCATATCCCATTTATTAAAAATATATATAAAACATGATACCGATTGAACCAATAGACCGATATTTAATGTGTAAAATTAATTAAAAATTATTGTCTACAAAATGACTACCTGCAAATGTTTACAAGGATATGTTACGTGGCTTAGGCTATTTGCCCATTGATGTTTCGCCATTGAAAGTCAATTCTGCAAGTGGAATTTGTGGAATTGGAACAGGGTGGTGGCACTATTTCTCTCCATACACAACTATTTCTAGGTAATGCATTTATAAATCTGCCCTATTATTTTACCGGTTACAATTGCAACAGTTTATTTTCCCTCAGGTATGCAGCACTGTTTTGGTTACAAAGTATTAGGTTTAGGAATTATCGTAGAATTAACAACAGCTGTTGATGCTTAGCTAAAAAAAAGAAACAACAGCAGACGTGTTGAAATCCCAGTGTTTTTAAATGGCAGATATTTTTCGTTATTTATCATTTTCTAGTGGATTTTGACATAATCTGCTGTTTTTACCGACCCCTGAAGCTAAGTCCTTTAATTTGAACCCTCTCCCATCATCCTACGACCTGCCAAACTTTCAAAATTTTTAATAAAAAATTGCTTATAGAATTATTAATATAGATGGATAGATTGTCCAAGCATAAGCATACAAGCAAACATTGGTCGTACACAAGAGTATAAGATTATAGGTTAACTTTCAATCTAATCTACACGTAATAAGTTTATTCCAAATTGAAACTAGCAACTGTAACGTGGTTGAAAGCTTAATTCATAGTCAATGGAATTTGTATTTCAATTAGCTTGAAACAGATGTTATTGCTTCTGCTCTTTAAAACTGCGTGAACCAACTATCATTCAGTGAAGCTAACTTATCTGCTTCGATTATTGAACATGTAAGCAGAACATCGTCCATTTGATTTTAAAGAACTCCGCTGTCTTTATTCCGAAATGGTTGTATATGTATAAATACAGGTAGGTTTTCTACCTGTTGTTTTTGACAGAGATTATTTGGTTTTGTTGGTGAATCAGTCGGACTAGAAGCACACAAAATCATGACGTGTTTGTTATTTTCTATTATTGTTATAATTTTAGAGGCAATTTAAAAATTTATATGAAATACGAACTTGAAATATAGAACATAGTCAAATAAAACTACCCTATATCCTTTTAAAGAGCAACACAGTTCTTCCGTATTTTTAAAAGTAGTTTTTAACACATTTATTTATACATTTAAGCAAAGATAAACATACATTTTTCATATTTAGCATAAGAAATTTCAGAAAAAATACTCTGAATGTGTTGCCATTGATCACTTTAATTACTGCAGTACCCAATCTTAAATCTATTTTCGTGTAAAGTTTAAGACTTGGCAGTTAGAACCCTAATGTACCAAGCCCTCGAAATATCATTATAGCTTAATAATAATAGATGTAACATATTTTAACTAGAAATTCAAATTTGTCATCATTATTTTTTGAAACACGTGGGCCATGGAGAACATAAAAGTTTAACAAAATAACCTTACCAATAACAATAATTAACAGGCGAAGAAACAAACTCGTAAAAGAATCATGGTAACTAAAAACCGAGAGCACATGGATGGAAGGGCGGGAAGTCATCATCCACCACAAGGAGTGTTTGTGAAAACGAGCAACGGCTGAGCCGCGTGGTGGGGGGAGAGCTACAGTGAGTCACCTCCGGTCGGCCCTGCACTGCATCATTTTTTGGTCTCCCGCGCGCTATCTCATTAAATTTATAAAAATTGATACGATTAAACCACTCGGGCGATTTTAAATATTAAAATTTTAAAATTAATTAAAAATTATTGCCTACAAAATGACTACCTGCGATTTGCATATTTCTTTTTGTAACATGAATATCTTGTTATTATTTTTTTGACCAGCAACTTAATAAAAAATACGCCTGAACAGCATGAATCATAATCTTATTCTGTTTACAAATCAGTTTATCAAATTAACATCGGACGAAAATTCCACCAATAAACTTTAATACAAAATGACTTCATTCTGGTGCTGCGACGTGGTGGCAGAATTTATAACTAACCCTGGGATGTTTAGCCTTAAGTAAGAAAGTTAACATATAAGAGGCTCTTCACAACTGTTATATTGTTGAAACACAATGATTTAACAATCTATACAGATTTTATGATCTGTATATCTATTCATTTTAACACAATGATCTCAGCAAATATAAAGCCTGATTACAAGAAAATAGAAATTAAAAAGATTCACTGATTTATTCCATACTCAAGAACCAACACCGTCCACTGTAGAGAGGGGGAAGGCTTCGTCCGTGTAGTTTGAAGTTACACTCTTGGTGCTCTCCACTATGAGCAATCCTGTGCTTCTTTATATTTCCCACCTCAATCAATGCAATTATTCAATTCATTCATTAAAGATGTATTTTTACAGTATGTATCAACGTAATGATTCTCAAAGTCCAAAATTGATTCAATTGCCACTCCCATGTATAGCTTTTATCATGTGGCTTTTTAGTTTACCAAGTCGAGTAAGAATTCCCTCACAGCAACTACATGTATACGGTCTCTTCTTTAAATGGGCTAACAAATACTTTTTAAAATCCTCCAGTTTGGTAAACAATTTCATTCAGTGTTCATATTTAAAAGAACTTTCCCCGATACATGTCAATATATAGTTCCAGGAAAGGTCTTAAGAATAATAAATTTCAAAAATGACTTTTATACACACGTAGTGACGTAAGATCTCCAACAACATTAATATTTACAGTGTCCCGCTGTGTGATCAACCTGTGAGTTTTTAATACAATTTATCGTCAAAGGATTTTTCAAGTTCTGAACATGTAATTTTTGTTTATAACTTATTACTCTAGAAAACAATTTAAATTAGACGGGATGGACTTAAAATAAATAGTCATAATTGTAATATTAATAAAATAAACCTTCATTAAAAAAATTGATACTCTACAGTATGCCAAGTCAATTAACCAGCACACAAAAAGCAGGAAGTTTCATCTACGTAGTTTAAAGCTGCTCACTCGGCCGCTTCCTAGTGTGAGTTAGGGTGTGCTTCCTCAAGATTCCCAATCGAGTAAACCCTTTCTCACAGGTTGAACACTTGTATGGCCGCTCCCCAGTGTGTGTCAACAAATGCCTCCTAAGACTTCCTACCTGCGAAAAAGATTTCTCACAACATTTACATTTATATGGCTTCTCTCCAGTATGTATTAGAATATGTTGTTTTAAATGTTTTCGCGTAGTAAATGACTTTTCGCATAATAAACACTTATGTGGCCGCTCCCCAGTGTGAACCGACATATGTCTCTTAAGATTCCCTAACTGAGAAAAGGATTTATCACAACATTTGCATTTATATGGCTTCTTTCCAGTGTGTATATGCATATGTATCTTAAGATTATCTAGCTTAGAAAAGGGTTTCTCACAAAAATCGCATTTATATGGCTTTACTCCAGTATGTATTAGCACATGTTTCTTCAAATTCCCAATTCGGGTAAATGATTTTTCGCACACTAAGCACTTATGTGGCTCCTCCCCAGTGTGAACCGACATTGTCTCTTAAGATCTTCTAGTTGAGGAAAGGATTTGTCACAACATTCGCATTTATATGGCTTCTCTCCAGGATGAATTGGCATATGTGACTTTAAATCTGATGCAATAGTAAATTACTTTTTGCACACTAAACATTAATGTGACCGCTCCCCGGTTTGAATTCTCATATGTCTCTTAAGATTTCCTGAGTTATGAAAGAATTTGTAACAACATTCACATTTGCATGGCCTCTCCTCAGTATGTGTCAACGTAAGGCTCCTTAAATGCTGCAAACGTTTGAAGGATTTGTCACAGCATAAACATGTATGTGGCCGTCCCACGACACCTGCCATAACCTTTTCAGTTACTCTCGTTGAGTATAAAATTGTCTTCAAGTTTTACTTAGGTGGAGTTTTTTGATAAACTTACTGGACATATTCATATTTTCCCTAAAAGGTAAATTATAAATATGAAGTTTAAACACAATTAAAAAACACTTTCCCGTACACAGGATCACACGTTTTCACAAGGTGACGGAATCCTATCCAACTGACATATGACGTGTTTTACGTTGACTTTCATTTTTAATTCTTTTCAAGTCAATGTTGATTGATTATAATGTTCAAAAGCGTCATTAATCACAATTATTATTTTAAACGACATGCCATTAATAATAAATTTGCCAACATTTCACTTTGTTAATAGTTTGTAATATTTTGGTAAAAGTAATTTTCCACTTTGAGGCCTTTTCGTAATTCTGGGCCAATAAATAATTCTTCCTGAAACAGATATATTTTTAAGATAACATAGACAAGAAACAACACAAAAATATGCAATACACATATTGTAAAAAATATTTATTTCCTCATAGTTGCTGACAGTTGATAGCTAATCGATTTTCGTTCGTTTAATAGCTACGCACCTCTTAAATGACTTTTCAAACTGCATAAAAAAATAAAAAGTTTTGCATACGATGACGAACTATTATTAATAAAGCGCCGTGCTGCCCCTGATGCGTGGAATGGTGTTGAGGTTCAAAAGGTAATTCAATTTCGATTTGCACAAGGCGAAGTGAAATATCGTGGATTATAGGGTCATTACGTGTGAGTCGAGGAGGCCGAAAGGCCGTGTGCACGGTCCTGTGGTAAGCTCGGTTAAAATGTCAGGTATTATTTTACATAAATATTACTTTAATTGAGTACTTTTATTAGCAGTTATTAAGAATATCAAATATTCAAATTTTGAGGGCTAAATTGAAGAAAATATTTGTGTTGGTGTATAGATCAGTATGTCCATAGTTAATAAAATGATGTTTGGCCAAAGTTAGGACGATCCTATGTATAAGGATTATGCTTTGTAATATTGTAAAACTATGAAATGATTTTATTGACAAATAAACGATTTATTTATTTATTTATTTTATTTAAGAAAGTCGAGCAACTGTCACATCAACCAACTATCAATTCGAACAAGTGGATTCAGGCCTTTATTTATTTATTTTAATTTAATTTTAAAAAGTGGGCAAGAGACACGGCGAGCAGCTATCAATTCAGTCAATCGTCAATTATTTACTACTTAATATTTTTATAAAGTCGGACAACTTTCACAGCGAACAAGTATCAATTCGAACAAGTGGTTTCAGTATTTTATTTAATTATTAATATTAATATTTTAAAAATTGGGGAAATGGCACAACGACCAATTATCAATTCGACCAAGTGGATTCAAGCTTTTATTTATTTACTTAATTTAAGTTTTAAAAAGTGGGCAAGTGTCACGGCGAGCAAATATCAATTCGGTCAATTGGAGGGCTCCGTAGTCACTACACCGGTCTGACACTTAAATGGAGCCAAGTGTTAAGCTTGATTGGAGCGGGTTAGTTCGATGCAATTTATTCAGATGGCGTTGTAAAAACATGACTTTCTTCTTCTTCACTGATTCAGCCAATCAGAACGACGATAACGATCTGGTAACTTCCCGTTCCGCTTCCCTTATTTTCTGTCACGACGAGACGTGTACACAACCATAACGAGTTGGAATTAATTTGAGTGTGGGAAAATACCAAAAGTACGATTGCAGAAAGTTGTTCTAGTGTAAGTTGTTTCGCGAAATACTGTTCTGCGTGATTCATGTTGTGCTTAAAGCTATTGATGGAAAATAAATACGTAGGTAGATGTTTACATAAAAGCACTTAAAAAAAATTAACTAAGTTAATTTTTATTAAGTGCTTTTATGTAAAGATCTACGTATTTATTTTCTATTAATCGCTTTAAGCACAATAAGAATCACTCAGTACAGTATTTCGCGAAACAACTTGCACTAGCGGCAAACGCACTTAATCTAAACAAACCAGTAAAGTCATTAAAATTGAAAGTCTAGCAAACAAAACAAGAAAACGAAAATATAAACAAAGCAGACGACGACGATCGATATGTCGCATCGTTGCACATTATTCAGATAGCGCTGCTGTCTCCTTACCACCGAGTTAACATGGGAGTGCCATCTCTTTACGAAGTTCATTATTACTCTATGGTCACTATGCGACAAATATACATTACGATTCCCATATCGTCTAATCCATAAATAACAATATTTCGTTAAAAAGTATGAAACTTCCAACCGTCACATAGCGACTAAAGAACGAATCTTTTGGAATTAACAGCTCAATAAAAAGACTCGTTCCATGAGAGCTTGATCTGAGGTGGAAGACACTGTGGCACCGGACCGATCTACATCGGCCGCCCGAATAAGGCAGCAAATGTTGTTTGAACCATGAAGCCACGAAGTCCACGCTATGGTCTACCTTTAGAAGTATACTAAGTAGGACATGATATTTAGAGTTTCTTTTATAATAAGAGCTTCATATAAATATACATATATACATATACAAATATATATATATATTTTTACATATATCATGGATGATAGGGAGTAAAATCGCCCATATAATAACGTCTCGCCGAAAGATTTTTCTAACAGTCAAGAGTAGACCTGTAACGTATGTTTTTAAACGTATTCCTCTTCAAACGCCCTTAACAAATTTTGAGGATAAATAGTTAAAATTTTTCCAAGTTTTCCTTATTTGGCTATCAATTTGGAAAACAAAAGATAAACCAAATCCAGAAAGACAATTCTAGGCAATTAAGCCATTTGGTGCACTCTATCGAACTACATTACTTAGGTTCTACGGGAGAATATAATTTTTATATTAAACTTGTAGGAATTGATTAAGTGTAGGTTTAAAAATAACACCAAACCTTCGTATATATTAACTGGTAAATTTCAGATAGACCAGTTAGAATCCAGATTTGGTCAATACCGACTGTAAAGAGAGAAAGAAAGAGTAACTAAACAGTAAAGAAAGACAGTAAAGACAGTAAAGAAAGAAAGAGTGTATGATTTTAAGGATTTAGGCTTGATTTTAGACCCTACTTTGAATTTTAATCAACACATTTTTTCTATTATAAATAAGGCTTATAGAAACTTAGGATTTATTATTAGGCAGTCTCATAATTTTCATTCAATTTCAACATTAAAATCATTGTACGTATCACTTGTTAGGTCTAATTTGGAATTTGCTAGTATAGTATGGAATCCTTATTTTGCTGTTCATATCGATTCAATTGAGAAAGTTCAGAAGAAGTTTTTGCGCTATTTATATTTTAAGGAAACTGGTCACTATACTTTTGATATTTCATATAATCAGCTTTTAAGTATTTTTGAATTGGAAAGCCTTGAGAAAAGAAGAAAATTGGCACATTTACTTTTTTTAATTGTTAAGAGGTGAAATAATTGATCCATTTTGTTTGTCTAAAATTAATTTTTATGCTCCAACATTTTACAATAGGTCACAAAATTTGTTCAATATTAATTTTTCGCGCACAAGGGTACAGTTTTCATCACCTTTAAACACAATGATGAGATTATATAACTCCTTATCGGGAGAAGTTGATATATTTGTAAATAATATTTACCAGTACAAAAGATATTGTCAAGGGGGTTTAAATTGATAGCTTGAATTTCTAGTCAGCCTGCTGAAAAAGGGGGAGGGGAAGTATCTGTATTTATTTTATTTATTGTTTTTTTAGGCTATATTATTTTCTCTCGCTACTCTGGAGCCTAGTTATTGTTAAGTCTTAGCAGAGTTTATTGTTGTTGATTATTGTTAATATTTATTGTTGTTTATTGTTACTGTTACGCTATTTATTATTTATTTTGTTTTTTTTTGTTACTTGCATTAATGGTGATAATTATGTTCGTTGAACTGGACTGGACTGAAATATTGTGGACTTTATGATCACTGCATGTCTTCTTCTGCAACATGCACAATGTAATTGGGTATATAACCTGTATTGTTGCATGTAAAATAAATAAATCACAAATAAATAAACAAACGGGGGGAGTTATAATCTTTCAGCTACGCTAGTGATGTAAGCCGAGAAGAAAATACGCTTAAAAAGTGTGCTTGGTCCATTCTGCTACGTACGGAAAAATTGGTTTACTAAATAAAGGATTGTATCCTTTATTGATTATGGCAAAGATAGAATTTCTTCAGGGGAGATTTTAAACCAAAGTTTAGTTATTCTTGAGGATACATTTATTTATAATATATTAGAAAAGAGTATGTTGAGAAAATCCAGTTTGATGAATCAGATTTAATTTATACTTCCAGGTATATTGCATTTATGCATTGCTGAAAAAAAATTTAATGAAAGCTTAAACTTACTAAGGAAAATGAAATTCGCAATGATTTGTAATTGTACGAAATTAACAGGGGCGGTCTTTTAGTACCTTCTGATTTTTTTATATGTAAACATGTTGTTTGGGTTATCTATATTTTAGTTTCGCATGAATAATATTTTTTAATGCTGCAGTAAAATAAAATTTGTAGGGAAATTAAGCTTAACAAAGATTTCTACTGATGTTGAACTTAAAAAAAGTTTAGGGAACTTGTGTTTGTGGAGTAAATGTTAAAGAAGTAATTCCGAATACTATCCCTAGAATGGCAAACGTTTTATTAAACAGTTGACAAAAGTGAGAAACAAGAAAATTAACTTATACCACGAAATAAATTATGCACTGTAGCCTACTCGGGGCGTCATAAAACTGCGTGTTTCTAAATTTCTTGAATGGCAGATCACTTACCTCTACTTAGGGAAAGTGCTGTTCAAGTGATTTAGAGGCTCACGAGTATATTAAGCCTGTCGCCAAGTTGGCCTTTAGTAGATTTTTATTGCTTCAAACAACAAGTAAATACAAACAATTTATTTTTTAGATTTGTCTAAAATGGCTCTTAAAACATCTCGGTATAGTCAGGTGTAGGCCTATATTAAAAAAGCCAGGGCTGTGCAAGTTTAGTTGTGCTATCAGAATGGTACTTAGGTTTTTTCTTAAAACTGCGAACTTTTTCAAGCAAGGGAATATTAGAAATGAACACGTTTTTAATATCATATTAAATTAAATATATAGGCCCAAGCATATATACATCTCTAACATCTACAAATTCCATAAGGGTGTTCTCTGTTACGTCCCTTTCCTCCCGACCTTCTCAACCGATTTTCACGATTGAGGTGTCATTTTAAAGTTTATGATTTAGCACAAGGCGGACAGGTAATTTACAAGGATATTTTTTGGCACCCTTTTAGTCTTTGATTATTTCTAGAGGGTGCTTTAAAATGTTGACCAACTTACATAAGAGTTTTAAATATCAATTGTAACTTAAAAGCTGATTACGTTCGGGTCCATTTTTAAGTCAGATTATAAACAAAAAATAAAAATTGATCTCTGCAACTGTAAACATGAGCCAGATTATGAATTGAAAACAATTTTAAAATGTGCAATTTACACTTGGGACCCCTAGTACATAATTATTTCAGAGTTGAGGGAGACTCTGTGGTGCCATCGCATCACAGTGAAGACACTGTAGTTTGGCGATCGCTCAAGGAAGGGGTGGAGCCCGGGAGTAAACAATTAGACGGGAGATATTGGGGGGGCCGTTCCTGATTTTTATAAGAACTAAATAATATTATTTTATTTTTGTCTTCACATAAGTACATACATAAGAATTAATTGTCACATGTATGTGTGAACGTAAAACGCACACAATCCTATTAAGTGCTTCTTCTGAAAACATATCGATTGAAATATAAAACAAATGGTATCAAATTTCATTGAATGCTATTAGACTATTACCAAGACCATTTATAATCGTTCTCTAAACAGCGAACGTGAACACGCAGCCTGAATCTCGCCGTGTGCAGTGCCTTCATTAGAATTACTGTAGGGGCATTTGTAAACATAGGAAAGTTCGTGGGATTTTAAATGAAGCAATTGTATGATTGGTGGTGATAGATAGGTAATAACATGTAGAATCATGTACTATCGGGTGTTTTGTCTGAAAGTATGGCTGAGCTGTTGTATGACGTCATACTTCCAAAATGGCCGCTAACGGGGACATTTATGCCGCAATCCGTTTTTAAATATCTCAATTAGTTCTCAAGATATGAGTACTTTTAATTAGTTTATTTTTAACCAATTTAAACATTATAAATTGATAAAATAGGCCCATAATCACAAAATAATGCTAGATAGTGAGGAATGACCACAATCAGTCATTGCTGAGCGATTTACACTAAAATTTCACCAATGTAAATTTTTTGGCCGCCATCTTGGATCCGCCATTTTGAAATGAGGTAAGTTATTTCAAATATAAATTTGGTATTGTGACCCATCATTTCAAACTAGTTTTTACGTCGAATTCAATGCCACAAACCGCTTTTAGCTATACAACCTATTTTTCAAAAATTTATATTTTTGAAAATTTTATTAGAAACGTGTCAATATTTTGAAAAATAAACACCATAGTTAAAAATGGGTTGCGGCATTGAATTCGGCGTAAAAAACTAGTTTGAAATGATGTGTCACAATACCAACTTCATATTTGAAATAACCTACCCATTTCAAAAAGGCGGATCCAAGATGGCGGCCAAAAATTTACATTGGTGAAAGTTAAGTGTAAATCACTCAGCAATGACTGATGGTGGTTATTTGTCACTATCTTGCATTATTTTGTGGCTATGTGCCTATTTTATCAATTTATAATGTTTAAATTGGTTGAAAATAAATTAATTAACAGTGCTCATATCATGAGAACCAATTGAGATATTGAAAAACGAATTGCGTCATTGTAATCAGTGAAAAAAATTAGTTGGAAATAATGGATCACAACACCAATTTTATACGAGAAAAAATATTTTGAATCCAATATGGCGGATCCAAGATGGCGGCCAAAATTGGGTACCCCCTCAAAATGAAGTAATAACTATCCAATAATGTTTGTTTGGGGGTGGTGTGGAATTGAGATTTTAAAAAATTTAGGAAACAGTTAGGGGGAAGACTATTATGGGATACCCGGTATACTTTATTTTATAAACTTATATCTAAACATTGGTAAGAGGTATCAAAATTTTTGTAAGAACCTTTTTTGTTCCTTATCTTGCGCTAGAAAGGTATCAGTGTCACCGATGGCGGTCATTTTTGAAGTATGACGTCATACACCTGCTCGGCCACACTTTCAGACAAAACATCCGGTAGTACACGATTCTACATGCCATTACCTATCTATCGCCACCAATCATACAACTGCTTCATTCAAAATCCCATGAAATTACATATGCCCCTGAAGTGTTGGCAACACAGTTTAGACTTCCCCTACAACTCCCCACTACTATTTGGTCAGCCAAGCAAGGATTTGCGCGTCCACGAAACATCAGTGGGTAGGGACGATCCGATACCGACTTCGATCCGATATTTGGTATCGAATCAGTATTGAAAGACAACTATCGATACCCCAATACTATCGGATCGAATCAGTATTGAAAGACAACTATCGATACCCCGATACTATCGGATCCAAAGTATCGATAATCATGGAGTATAGGTAACGGTTTCGGATCAGAAGATTCACTCATATTCAGGGTAACGTCCTCCATGAGGTACCTATCTCACCAAAGAATGATTAAGATGCCAGGAAAAAACTAAAAAAATTAATAAGTTCATAGTAAATCAGGTTGTTTTAGCTTTTAGTACGGAATGCTGAAATATATTAATGTTGTTACAATAATTAATACACTTAACATGTATTTTAATTATTACTTGATAAAAAAAATTATTTATAAACTTTAATTTGCTCATTTATTTTACGTAACAATCTTTATAAAAAATCTTCCTTTTTGCATGAAATGTCCAATTACATTAATCATGTAACTTTTTTTCGGATTATTGAAGATTGTCTATTGTCTATTATAGTTTGTAAGAAAAAGGTCCGATAACAAAAATTATATACAAATAAATTATAAGCCGTATAGTTTTAAATTCAAAAAATTATTGATATAAAGTAATAAATAAACAAAAAATTATAGGGACAATAAACAGACGTGGAATATTACTAAATTTCTAAAATATTTGGCCAGATTATCATATAAAGTTTTCCTCCCATAAAGCGTTTAATAATTAATTGATATACGACTCGATACCTTTGATCTGTCACTCCAAACTTACTTTCGATAGTACGATAGTATCGAATGATTAGATACTATACCAATATCGTGAACATCGAAAAAGTATCGATATGTACTAGTATCGGAAGTATCGGAACGTCCCTATCAGGGGGTTAAGGCCATATTGCCTAGCCTATTGCCTAGATTTATCAGAGTTATTTTCCGGAGAAAGGTCTCCGGAAAATTACAGGTAAATCCAATTAAGGCGACAACTGACAAAACATAAATATAGGCATAACCTAAATTTAGTTACAACCTTCGCCTCAGCTTAGCGGTCAAAATTTTTTTTAATTTAATTTTTTTAAAGTTTAGGATTAAGAGGTTAACCTGAAACATTCACCGTATGGGTAGGCTTCTGAGGTGATTTGCTTTTCCTTTAGCATACATAACCACAAAGCTCGTCTTCTAGTAGGCCTAGTTCTTTGCAAACTAATTAAGACAACTATATTCAATACTGCATATAATCATCTTTGTTACCTGAAAACATATTTCAGCAATACTAAATGTTGCAGCAAATAATAAAACCATGGATAATTCGTTCAACTATAACTATAACGAAATGGAGTTTACGACTTTAAATTCTCAACAACCGAGAACCAACCCATATCGATTAATCTGCGCTCCGCCTGTCGGCTAACGAACAGCTTATAGTTTATTTAATGTTTTATAATTAGTTTTATTTAGTGAAAACATTTATTAAAAAGGATTATATATACTAAACATATTCAATTTTAACATTTATAAATATTACGAGCAGCATACCGAGCGTTATCTTCAATATTAATGTAAGATTATACGAGCATTTTACTTTTACTTGCTTGTAAAAGTAAAATGCTCTTTACATGTACGGTGTAAACCGTTACTGCCATGCCACTTTTTAGTGGAGAAATGCAACAACGCGTCATCGTGAATGCGCCACTAAAATTTTATAAATATATTCTAGTGACGTTTTTTTCAGAAATTTTTACTGATACGAGTAAATCCCAGTTAACACTAGTATGTAACAGTGGCGTCACTTTCGCTTACTAGTCAGTAGCAAAAATGTGTTAGGCCTACTTGTTCTTGGACTTCTATAATGACACATGAGTTTTATAATGAATGCTAGCAAAAATTGCAGGTCGTTTGAAGTTTTCATGTACATATTTGTTCCACTTACACAAATCCAAGAAAAGTTACGCCAGTCATACGCACTATTGTGAATCTAGCTAAAACTTCGGCACCAGCTGTAGTGAAACACCTTTGGTACATTTCATTTAAACTGGTGACCAGGGACAGTCTTTGGGGGGTCTAGGGTGGGGCTTTTAAGTAAAAAGGAATCCATACTTCAATTGGGATATTGGGATATCTCTACACATTAGGCCTACTCCTTCCCCTACTTCTTCACATGTGCGCTCTTGTCCTCTCCTCTATACACTCCTGTCTTTCTGTCCCAGGGCGATGACGTTAAAATCAATTTATGTTGTTACTATTCGCACTACATAATGGGAATTGTAAAAATCATACAAATATAATTAATTTTGAGGTAATTATGAAACCAAGTGTGCAATCAATATGAAAATTACAACAAGCTTTACCGCAAGTATAATGACAAACAAATTACTACTATTTTCAATTAGGTTATATGTTAAAACTGGAATAAATACCCGCTTTTTGTTCTGTTGCAGTACAATCTTAGACTTGTACTGTCCCTAGGCTAAGGTATAATACAAACTGATTATCTGTTCGTTAGACAAAAAGACAAGAGAAAGAAAGCCAAAAATAAAAGTCGAGTGAGTGAACTTCAGCCAATAGCCAGGTTTTAAACCTATTTATTTACTGTTGGCCTCATATTTGTATTAGAAGTATAAAATGTACGATTGATTGAACGCAGTCCAGATGATAAAATATTTGTGATCACCATAAACTACACTGTTTACTCATAAACAGTGATCTGGAACACACTGCAAAGCTGAGACGAAGGTCGTAACCAGATTGAGGTTAGGCCTACTTTTATAAGTTTTGTCAGTAGTCTCATTAATCGGATTTTACAATTATCTTGGACTGTTGATAATATTTTGCGTCTCACTGAGATCGCTATTAAATCTTCCTTAACTGAACTACTCTTCGTAGAGTCGGCCTCGCTCACTCACCATTGCCTTTCTTTGTATGAAGTCAGCTAACGGTCCAATATTACTGTTTAAACATTTAGTTTATTTAAAATTTAATTTGGTTAAATTTGATCCATGGATAAAAGGGGGCTTAGGTGGCTAAATCAGTTTGCTTAAGGGGATCACACAAATTGATTTAAGAAATCTATTTTAATTAGGCCTAACTATTATAATTTGTTGGTTGATATTTACTTAAATTTTATTTCATTTTTCGGCGGGAAATAAAAATAATGACTCTAGAAGTCGGGAATGTCGAAAGTAGTCGTGCAAAGTTCTGTAATATTGCTTTCGATGAGAAAATACAGGTCATTTGAAAAAAAAACATTAACAGCCGACTTTGTTAACATTACCGGTATAGAAATTGCTGCTGATTTCACCACCAGTGTTTCGTTGCAAAAAAGCTCTCGGCATTATTGAGCAGAAAATCTCTCGTATCTTGCAGGACCCAATTTGATTCTGGACAATATTTTGTCAGCTAATCTCTCGTCCCGATTACGGCCGGACATCATACGGCCACATCAAAACCAGCTAATTTCCGATCGTGTTGCAGCCAGAAAATCTCTTGGTTGTATATCGGCTAACAAATTTCTCACTCGAATTGCAGCGGACAAAAATATCATCGTTTTGCAGTTGATAAATACAACAATCGTCCTTTGGCTGACTAATTCTTTGGTTACAGCACGAACCTTTCGGTGATATTTCAGGCATTAAATGCAACGTTTAAGTCGCGGCTGACAAATTTCTTGAACGTACAGTTGCCGAAAAATCTCTCTGTCGTGTTGCGGCTGGTAAATCTCTCGGACACATCACGGCTGGCGAATGTGTCGGTTGTATTGCATTCAGATAATTGCTCGGTCAATTAGAGGTCGGGAAATCAGAAGTTTTTATTGTGTAAATTTTTAACACCTGGTTATATTGCAACAGGTAAATCTCTTGACCATAGATTGGCCAGCTAAATTTTTTATTGCCTTGAATGTATCGGTTAAATATAATATTTCGCTCGAATTACTGCAAGCAATTCTTGCTAAGATATGAAATCAAATGTAAGGTATAGGTATATTTTAAAATGTTGGGAAATAGGGAATAGGGAAAAAATTGGAATTCAGTATGTAAATTGTGAGAAATTTGATATATATATATATATATATTTATGCAGTATTATCGACGCCTTCACGATGACGCGTCGTTGAAGTTCCCCGCGAAAAAGTGGCGCGGCAGTAAAGGCTTACACAGTACATGTAAAGAGGCTCTTACACGCAGGTAAAGGAAATATACTTGTATAATCCTAAATTAATATTGAAGATAGTTGCCATCCCAACGGTATGCGAATCATAACATAAATGTATTAAAATGAAATATTTTCAGTATATATAGGCGTTATGAATAAATGTTTCCACTAAATAAAATTGTAATATATAAATTATAAACTGTTTGCTAGCCAACAGGCGCAGCGCAGTCTAATCGATGTTGGTTGGTTGCGAATGAAAAATCATGTTGTAAACCTTCCATTTCGTTATAGTCATAGTTGATCGCATTATCCAGGGTTTTATAAATTACTACGACTATCAGTATTGCTGAAATATTTTTTTTAGATATTTAAGGTGATTTCATGTAGTATTGAATCTAGTCAAGTGTCTTAATTATTCTGCAAAGAACTACTAGAAGACGAGTTTTGAGGTTATGTATGTTAAAGGAAAGGCAAGCACTCAATTTCAATAAAAGGTAAACATACCGTTTAATATTTCAGGTAACCTCTTCATCCTAAAACTTCATTAATAAGTCTCCCGTCAGCTCATAACACTTATCGTTTTTAAAAGTATCCCTAATCTGTTATTTCTTCCTCCAGTAGGCCTATTTTGCACCGCTTACACGGTACCAATCCAGATTTAGCTAAAACAAGCTAATCGTCAATTACGAACAGATCACGTGGCTAAAATATTCAATAGTTTCAACGATTCCCTGGACGTCGAAGTCCAAACTGGGATCAAGGTAGGCCTACTGTATTTGTAACAAACGACTTAAAAATCATACATTTAGAATATTAGTGTTATCAATGTTTTTTTTTTCAGAAATCTTAAAATTCTCTTAAGCTTTATTTTTTAAAATAACCATGTTTACGAAATAAATTTTAATACATTAACAGATTGAACTATTGCATATACAGTGTGATACATGTAGGCCTACAAGTTATTTTAATTGCGCCCAGCAGGAGGTTGTTGCGATGTAGAGAAATGGTTCACAATGACTGATAAATACGAATAAAATATAAATTAAAATACTTTCTAGTTAGTTTTGCTAGAAATTATAAGTTAGTATAAAAACTAGTGTTATTATGGAAATATTTCTACGCTGTAGGAAAATTTTTGAAAATAAAAAGATGTGCAATTAATTTTTTTACATTTATATGATGGGTTGCATAATTTTGGATCAAAGTCCTTTTTCTTTAAAATTGCGGTCAAAGAAAAATGCCATGTCTATTAATTATGTTCTGAAGTTTGCTAATCAGATTATTACCATGTTAGATTTGGGAATTTTTGTTCTCTTCTGCCTTGTCTGAATGTTTAATTGCCAAAATATTGCAGGCGAAACACAAATAAATCTCAAACATTTTTGCAGGTTGCTGGGAAACTTTCAAGAAACATCTTATTTCTGCTTGAATATGATTGATGAATAGAGTATTTGGAAATTTTGCAACTTTAAGAGAAACATCAACTCCGTTTTTCCGTCGAAATATCATATCAGGTATTAAATCGTTTCTTAATAATATACCAAAAAATGTTTTAAAATATAAAAGCTACTAAGATATAAATTTCTGTGAGATTATTGTTTTTGAGTAGGCCTAATGTTACTTTTACTAGAAAAATGCCGCGCAATTTACATGTTACTATAAATTGCCATATAATAATCTTAAAGTATCAATTCATATACCGCTGTTTTAAATATAACAATGAAAATATTGTCTCAGTATATAATAAATCACTTAAATTAATTGAATTTTACAAAAACATTAACATAGTAAAATTTACAAAATAAATAAATATTATCGTGCGAAAACACAAATGACTACAAACTCATTACACTAACAATTTGTTTTAATTTCAACCTGTAATAAACACATCGTGTTTATGTTAGAATAAGTCTTATTCAGATCGTACCAGAATTTAATGTTCTTCAGAGAGACTTTAAACACTTTTGTACAGACGAAGAACTCTGTTTGTAATTAATAAACTCTTTAGGATAAATGAAAATTGCCTATTTGTTTATTTATTTTTCCTATTGGTAATTGTTCTATCAACAAAGAAGATCTAACAACAGATGAATTAGGTTTAAAAAAATTAGATAATGCACTGCACTACGGTCGTTCAGCACTCAAAAAGTGTTAAATTAACTATGTTGAAGGCCTTTGCGCTACCTCAAATTTGAAAAATACAGAATTTTAAATTACTCATTATATTTTAATAACTCTAATATATATGATTTTCACTATAGCGATCCAGCTATCTAGCTGTTTGGATACTTTGAAAAAAAATCCTGTGATTTTAGTAAAGTTTCAAAATTTCAAGTGTAATGCGCTAGCTAGACGTTAGGTATAGATTTTTTTTCTTTGCTGCATTTTGATTACCTATCATAGAGACAAGTTTTTTTTGGTATAGCATTAAGAAAAAATTTTTTCTTTTCAGCCCACCCTATTCTATAGTGTTACAGTAAAATATATGGGAACAATCTTTTGCTCAAACTGCATTTTTCTTTGTCGTCTATTTCGACAGGTACAGTTTTTCAAGCAAAAAAATTGTACTTAAAAAATTTTAGTACTATCGGTCTCTACCTCTAACGTGAATTTAAGGTTCTTATGAATTGAATCGAAATTGTATTTAATAAATCCAATTGTTTTTTGTTACTATTAAATACAACAAAGGTACCGTCAACGTAACAGCCATAAAAAATTATTTTATCTTTGTGTCAGTTTACATCAGACCATAAGTGTTCATTTTCAATTTTGTTTAGAAACAACTCGCTAAGTATACGTGACTAAGGCGACCCCATTGTCATTTCTTCGTTTTGTATATAATGGCTGCCTTCAAACATAAAATAGTTTTGTTTTAATTCAAGTTTTGTTAAGCTCAGCAATTCAGTCTTAGCTTCATGATATACCGATGAGTTCTTATCTAAGTTAGTTTAAAAAATATGTACGGTCTTTTCTATGGGAACATTAGTACATACATTTACAATATCAAATGAGGCGATGATGTGTCTAGAATTATATTTTATTTCTGTTATTTTGGTATTCAAAACCAATTATATTTTTATGCTATGATTACCTATTCTCTAACTTAGTTTCAGTTCACATACTTTTATCCAGCTTCTTCTAGGCCGGAGATGGTGTGAAATTAATCAGTGTTTTTTTTGGACGGTTACCCTTGTGTAATTTGGTATATGTATATGTATAGGCATATGTTTATGTCCAAAAATAAGGTTTATAAGTCTGTGGCAAACTCCATTAGAGCTAAGCTAGACCTAAATAATGCCATTATCACCAAGGTTGATAAAGGAGGCTGCATTGTTATCCTCTACAAGGCAGATTACACCGATAAAGTACATAACTCTATAAAAAACAACAATATCCAGCTTCTCAACAAGGATCAAACGCCAACTGTTTGAAAGAGATTAATACGTCTATATCACCCAGTACAAATTTACTATCCAAAGACGAAATAAGACAAATAAAAATACCCAACCCCCAGACCATAAATTAATACATAAATTTACAATATCAAATGAGGCCATAATGTGTCCAGAGTTATATTTTATTTGCGTGATTTTGTTCTCAAGATCAATTGTATTTTTTATGCTATGATTATTGTCTAACTGAATGATAGGTCTTTTAATTTCATCCAGCTTCTTAGCCATCTTGTAGGCCGGAGATGGTGCAAAATTAACCAGTGGTCTTATTTAACAGTTTATGTAATTCAGGCAAACCTTTTAAAATGCGGGCCTCTTAAAATGGAATGTCACAGATTCGATGGATATTTACGGAAATACGACCGGGAACCTGACGGAAAAGTAGAATAAATTGTCCAAAATATATCATTTGGGTACTCTATTTAAGCGGAATTCAAAGCTAAACAACATCGTGTAAGAATTTTCATGACCTGACGCACGATAGCTAAGATAAAACAAAACACATAAAAAATTATAAACTGACTTTTGAAACCGACTTTTGTTTAGGTTACATGAAGATGTATTTGACTGGAATGAATTAGAGATTGGTTGTGTTATATACCCAGATAGCACAACAATGAAAAAATCACGTGAAAATAACGTTTTCTTTGAACATTTTTAACGTGATTTTCACGTGAAAAAAGTAAATATCACGTTTATTTCGCGTGAAAATATAGTGAAAATGTCACAACTTTGGCCGTGTTTTTCACGTGAAAAAAATACGTGAAAATTACGTTTTCATTTCACGTTATTTGTATATATTGTACATTTTTCACGCAAAAATCACGTTTCTATTTCACTTTATTTTATCATTTTTAACATTTTCACGTAAAAATTACATTTTAATTTTGTTTTATTTTCACATAGTGTACATTTTTATGTAAAAATTATGTTTTAATTTCGTTATGTTTTTCATATATTTGAAATTTTTTGGTTAAAATTACGTTTTATACACCTTATACCTTCACCATCTTTAACACTTTTTACATAAAATCATTTTTGTTAATTTTATGTTCAAATAACTACTTCAAAAAGTTGTTAGCATAAATAGCATATTTTTATTCAAACTCATTAAAAAAACTTAAAAGTCAACATATTTGAATTCTGTGATATTTAACAATAAAAATGTTGTAAAATTTACAAATTACTCCTAGGCCTTATAACCAAGGAATAATACTGAAAAAGTATTACACCAAACACTGTTGTTTTAAAGAGAACATTGAGATTGTATATAAATATTATCAATTATTATCGTTATTATTATTATACATTATTTCAAAAATTAGAACTAAATACCCATTAATCATGGTTTAATTTAATGCTAAGCACGAATAAAACCACGGAAAAAGGGTATTTTGTTCTACTTTTTGTAATAACCATAATATCCCTTATCAGTGAATCTGTCTGAAATATATATATAATTTCAAACCATAATATCCCTTATCAGTGAATCTGTCTGCAATATATATATAATTTCAAAGTGAGCAGTTATTTTAACTTATTCTTGACTAATTAAGGCCTTGTGAAATAAATAGAACGATGATCGAATAAATTTATGTATTGACATGAAAAATGTTAAAAAATTAACATATACTCAATACAGTGTAGGCTAAGTTTTTTTTTATTAAACCTTAATAGGCCAACACAACATTAGTTTGTACGCTTCCTCATGTTCCATTTTCAACCCCATCTTCCACAAAATCTTGCTTCCTGTAAATCAAAACAGATCCAATTAATATTATAAAGCAAACTAGTATCATAATCAAAATTTACTGGAAGACTACACTGTAAAAATATTTTTACTTTGGTCTATCAAGAAAAGCCATGCAAACTCGGTATAGCAGGCAGGAGGTTACTGGGTCAGTGAATTAATAATTACTGTTTTATGGGGAATAAAGGCAGGAAATAGAGAAATAATAGTATATTTCACTATTAGTCTTGATGTGAAATGGGACTTTAGTGATGAGTTGTGAACAATACATTTCATTATGATGCAAATAAGTAACCAAACTTATAAAAAATCATCCAAAATTTCATAATTTAGTCATTTCTCTATAAGAAAACACAATAGGGCTGAACTGTCTATTTTAGTTTAGAGCCAGCTGGTTGAACTGTCAAAACCGGAACTTCGTTTGTTTGGGTACGAAAATGCAAAGTTTGGGTAACAAAAATCCGCTGATCATTATTTGCTTTGATGTAAGAAGTCGAGGGTTTTCGTAGATTTCAGCTGTACGGTAACGGGCAATCTTTGTATACAGAGTGATGAAAAATGCTTTCTGAGGTCATAAAAACGTTAAATAAGTTTAAACTGTTTTATTGCAATCAAATATATGGGAATGCTATAATAAGGAACTTAAAGTTTCACCTAAATTTATTTTGAATTGCTGTTTTAGTAAGTAGACTTCTTGGCAGGTTATCTGTGTTAGTTAACACTGGGTTTGCAAATTATCGTGGCCTATTTATATCCAATTCACATTTATAGTTTTTCACTCCAGGAAGAAAGCTTGTAGTTACAATACATGCTTGCTTACCTACATTAGGCCTAAATGCAAATTAGTTAAAAATTAGCAAAAATGTCTAAATACCAAGAATATTTGCTACCTAACATTATTTGTCAACCTCGGAACATCATATCGTCCAAGAGAAAACAAACCTTCGTATCATTATACCATAGTTTTTTTTTAAATTCCTTACACACCACATGAGAATTTCTGCAGATTGATGAAACATCCAAATGAAAATAATCTTTAGTGTAACATCGATTAAAAAATTAGAGCCAATAAGTAATCTGAAGAATGTTATGGAGTTTTCCGTGCGCTGATCATAAAACATCATAAAAAATATAAGACAAAAAGGAATCATAAGACACCCACAGAAAGCAATTCTAAAAACCTACCTGAATTTTTTCTCCTTAAGTAAGTTGTGTTTTGAAGCCAATTCATAGACTGGATCGATTCTCACGATTTCTCCAAAAAGCCTAGAAACTTGTAATCTTTTCTTGGTGTTAAAAATGTAACAGCAAGCTCCTTCCTAAAAGAAACACAAAAAAACATAAAATTACAAAATAATCAAACATTATTAAATTGCAGATAAACAAATGTAAATTGCTTGAAGGCTACTTCAATATTTAAAAAGTTAAGTTGGCTAAGGTACTCATTACCAACGTTTCCGAATAGGCGGGTGCAGTTTTCCAAGCGGTCTAAATTTTATTGGAAATAGGCTATCAATCTGAAACTTTTATACGTCTGTAACCGAAATTAAGATTATTCAATTTCATCGAGAACAAATCAAAACGCTCTAAAAAACATCAATATCTAACCTAAATAAACAAAATAATGTAATCAAAAGCATTAAGGTGGAGTCTGATAAGGTCTCACCAGATGGGCCTACTCAATCAGAGAATATTTAAGTTAGGCCTTTGATAAGTGCTAGTGACGGGCAAAAATAAACAGTAGAAGTAATTTAGGTAATATGCTTTAGCAGAACGAAATATAATCATAGGTTATGCAGTTGGTGCGTTTCATCTTGAGCTTTGGCCTATTCCGTTGCCGAAGCTGTCAAACATTATTTATTTATTTATTCTTAATGATCTGGGGCACTAAATAATGAAAAAGTTAATCTCAACAAATATTAAATGTGATTAAATACAAATTACAGTAAATAGGTATATAGACAGCTATTAAAAAATGTTAACATATCAGGTTAACTTTAGGTATCAGCTATAGTGTTCTGAACATATTCACTCCACTCCAACCGCTTCAGGTGTAGGCCTAAACGGTTCCCATAGCTCAAGATAAAACGCCCAAACTGTATCCAACAAGAAGTTCAAAATTTAGTAATAAAGCTGAGGCTTAGGAGTTAGGGGGTACGAGTTTCATAGCCTATCTGATCTTCTGCCGTTTGTTCCTATGGCAGACGATTCAACATCTGATTTTCTAAGAAACAATATCGAACGTTCTACCAATAGTCGAAGTTCGATGTACTGTCTGTTGGTCAGAACTTAACACCTGTCTTTGATATCGATTGATTTGTTACTTTACGAAAATATATTTATCGACAGTATTTTAGTACAAGATGGCAGATGATGAGAAATAAGGTAGTAAGTTGTGTTTAGTTAGTTAATTATAGGCCTAGTAGTGTTTTAATTTAGTTTTTATATTATTAGGCGTATGTTTAATATAATTTTAGTTTTATAATATTTACAAATGGTATGATTTGTTGTTTGTGAGAGAATCGAATGATATAGGCCTAGACATAACTGACAATGGTTTCGGTATTTGTTTGTTATTGAAGTTTCTTCACTAGCCCACTGACAGTCTAAAACACTAGCCCACTGACAGTAAAAACCGACAGCCTAAATGTTTTGAACGACAAGCTTTCATTTCAATCGAATTTTATTTATAATACAGCCATCAAGATACTGGAGGGGGGAGGGAAGGAATAAATAAACTGCGAGCTACCAGGTGATAAGGAAACAGCAGTGACGTCACCTTGACCTTGAAACCACGTTGACCGCAGTCTATAGACGAACTTACTTCCGCCTGGTCGCGTCGCTCCTGGCCGTGAACTCGTTGTTTAATGTTTTAAATATATTTTCGTATCGTAATAATGTGTCCGTGTCCGTGTGTGATTGTGTATTTTTTAAAGAACCATGACGACCTTCAATTGAAGTAAATTAAGACTCCTTGTAATGGCCCGATGATGGTTCACTATTGAGAACCGAAACTAGTCGCCACGGCAACTTATTTGGATTACTTCGAAGCAGGTATTTAAACCATTATTTAGTATTCTACAGTAATCCGGAGGCTAAACAACTGAAAATGAAGTTAGAAGTTGAGCAAACAAAATTAGCCTATCAATACAAGGATGTCAAGATTAAATTATGTAAAACTATAGAAAATATAAAATTCAACAAAGCATGCTTAGAACACAATCTTATACCTAATTATGTGAGAGTTAAAGTTAGTGGAAAATCCATTGCGGCTTTAAAAGCTAAGAAAACTGCTCAAACCCAGTGGATAAAAAATGAGATTAAAGGATTATATTCTAAGAAAAACTTATTAAATAAACTATTGCTGAGGAAACATTTAGAGCTGTTAAATAATCTGCATGCTTCTCAACAAAACAACGTTTTTAACGAAATTGAACAGCAAATCGGTAGGAAAATACAACAGAAAAAAGCAACACAAAAGAAAAAATTCAGGGTCTAATAGAGAAACAACATAAACAGGATATCATTAAATGCTCCCATACTTTTTAAAAAAGAGTTGTGAATAATACTGAAATTAAGTTTAATGAGGAAGAAATAAGCCTTCTAAACAAAGGTCTCAATTTTAATTTCCCTAATAACAAAAAATCAAGTCTGTTTTCAGAATTGTTGAACACTGAAGCGTCAATAAAAAACATTAAATCAGATGAAGTCCGCGAGTCTGCTCGCGTTTCAATAGGAAACAAAGCAAAACAGGTTTGGAAGAATTCGATAGGTACAAGGAAATATGACACCATTTCTCATTTAAGATATACAGGAAACCGACCTGTACAGATCAAACCATTCATTCAGATTCGCACCATCCACATACACAGAAAATAGCCGCTTATAACAGTTTCGTCCATAGATTACTTACAGTACCGATGAATGAAATTGATAACAACGAGGAAGTGAACATAATTAAGTACATTGCAGTTGCAAATGGGTACTATAGTAACTTGATTGACAGGTTAATTTTTAAGCAAAGAAATAAAACTAATATTGAACCGTCTGACCAGAAAACCTACATTTCAGCAGATTATGGTTCATCACTAAGTCGTACATTTAAAAATATAATGAAGAAGAATAATATTACTGTGTCGTTTAAAACAAAAAACAAACTGGGATCTTTACTGAAGGAACAATCAAAAACACAAACCTCTGTATATGACAAATCTGGTGTTTATAAACTTAACTGTAGTGACTGTCCAAATTACTACATTGGACAGACTTCACGTTCATTTCAAAAAAGATTCAAAGAACATATTCCCAGAAAAACTACAGCTCCTCAAACTTCTAACTTTGCCGAACATTTAATATCCCAGAACCACTCCTATACAAGCATAAATAGTAATATGGACATTTTACATTTATCACAAGACCGACTAAACATAAGCACACTAGAGGAGTTTGAGATATATAAAGCTGTAAAAACCGACAGCCTAAATGTTTTGAACGACAAGCTTTCATTTCAATCGAATTTTATTTATAGTACAGCCATCAAGATACTGGAGGGGGGAGGGAAGGAATAAATAAACTGCGAGCTACCAGGTGATAAGGAAACAGCAGTGACGTCACCTTGACCTTGAAACCACGTTGACCGCAGTCTATAGACGAACTTACTTCCGCCTGGTCGCGTCGCTCCTGTCCGTGAACTCGTTGTTTAATGTTTTAAATATTTTTTCGTATCGTAATAATGTGTCCGTGTCCGTGTGTGATTGTGTATTTTTTAAAGAACCATGACGACCTTCAATTGAAGTAAATGAAGACTGCTTGTAATGGCCCGATTATGGTTCACTATTGAGAACCGAAACTAGTCGCCACGGCAACTTATTTGGATTACTTCGAAGCAGGTATTTAAACCATTATTTAGTATTCTACAGTAATCCGGAGGCTAAACAACTGAAAATAATTTATGGTTTTAGCATTATGTATGAGACTGCAATTCGATACATTTTTGCTTCAAAATGGGCAATTTGTTTTTGTAAATATGATTAAAGTCGGGAAAATTAAAGAATTTTTGTGTTTTTCCCATGTAGGGAAATGTAGGGAATTTTCAGTGGTACCAGTGAGGAATTAGAAAAAAATCCATCTGGCAACGGCAACGCTGTGCCTCATATCAGTTATTACACAAAATATCAGCTTTTACCAACCATTGGAACTGGACTTTGTAATTTAAAATATTGCGTCTGTTCATGTTTGTTCATGTATAGACAATAATATGTTTATAATTGATTTCTGATATTTTATTTTAAAATCCATCCGATTTAATTCAAGATAGGCCTAAAGTCAGTGTTTTGAAAAAGAATATGCAATTTTAGCGAATTTCCCCTACAGGGAAGAAGCTATTGCCGTAGGTCTCATGGTAAGACCTAAGCCTGAGACCATGATAACTTTTCGTTTTGGGACAAAAAAACACCCTTCGTTTAAATTATTAGATATATATATACAGGGGTGCTGAAAAGTCCCGGAACGGCTAAATATTTTTTGAACCGCTTTGCACATTCACTCCTATGTAAAAATTAAAATACTTTGTGAGGTGTTTACTGACTCTTGGCCCCCAGTGGGGGACGGCCCACAAGGAGTTGGTACAAAATCTAAATGTAAGCATAGGTTGATATGTACATCATTTTAAAGGGCTAATCAAGTAGAGTTCAATGCCGCAAATCGCACTTAAAAAGGTTCATTCATTACAAAATGGCAGCTGATCAAAAATCTAAAGGAAATATACATTGTTCACTTAACGATTATTCAAAAATTGTTTACTGTCTATGTCTGAAGGATCTAAACCCTGGAAATGTATGTCAGACCTAAAAACTATCTTTTAGGGTGCCGTAGAGGGTATTACCTCCAAGGGGGGATGGCCCACGAGGAGTTGGTGCAAAATCTTTAATGTAAGCATAGGTCGAAGAGGTGTGCTATTCCGATTCACGACTGACGTCACTCAGATTACAAAGCAGCAGTTCTGATAGACTGCTGATTGTAACTGTTAAGAAGCAGTTGTTTGAATTTTATTGTAAACAAAAACAAGTGCCTTTTGTTAAAATTATAGTTCCAATCAGGTGTCTACCAAAAATGCCTATCTGTAATCTGATTTATGTCAGGCTGGAATCGTAAGCGCACCTGTTTTCTTTCTACCATGGCATATCATATCCCGTAGGGATTTTTGTGATCCCCAGGATATCCCAATCATATTCTAAGCATCTCCTCACGTGGAATCTTATCCTCAGGACTTCCCTTGGATATTTCCAGGACGTTCTCATAAGAAAGTGGGTGTTCCTCAGGATATCCTGTTGGGATATCCCTGGACGCAGGGTTTACCCGGACATTCGGATATCCCTGCGTGATCCTTTCCTGGTCCCAAAGATATAGTCGGATATCTAGGGGATAATCCCAATATCCCTGTGGATTGTTCCCAAGGATATCCTAGGGATGTTTTTGTGCTGTGTGGGGTATAGTATTATGGGGAATAACTTCCTTTTGTATATTTTAAGTATTTTTTTCTAAATATTGTATTTTTTCTGTAAATAAACTTCTTGATTCTTGAATTTTATAATATTTGCGAACATTCGACGAACATTCAACGAAACATATTGATTTTATTGCCAAAGAAGCTAATATGAGATATATCCCAGTGAATTACTTTCAACTCATTTGCCCTATTAATTGGAAAAACAAATCCCATCATATAATACTAAAATAACTAACCCCTTAAACCAATGACCTAAGCAAGAATAATGTTTAAACTGTGTTTTGTGATCAATAGGGCTTTATTTAATTCATTAAAGTAACAAATAATTTAGAGTAGTTGAAAATAAATTTTGCATTTTATTTCTTTACCATTTCAATGAGATTTTGGAGATTAACACATCTCTGAAACCACCTTGTGGACCTATTCCACAGTAATTTATGAACGTAAGAATATAATCACGATATTACGAAATGCTATAAAAGACGACAAGACGGGCCTCGCGCAGTGTATAAGTTGAAGTTTTTGAATATCTTTGTATTATAAACTGTTTTTATTGACTAGACCTAAACCTACTTTAAGTAATCTTTATTGAATCTCGTGATGTTTTATCTGAATCGGGAAAGGAATTTATAAATGAATCATTACAACATTTTTTTTACCAGTGGTGGCAAATGTCCACAAAAATCCAAATCAAAATATAAAATCATCATCACCAAAAATGAATTTCAAACAAAGAAAAACATAATAGAACACGGGAATGCGATTGTGCAACTATTAAACATAAAACAAAATATAGAACATAACAAAATATAGAACATAACAAAATATAGAGCATTTATAAATTCACAAGTGCTAAAACAAAGTTTAACCAACGATAGATAAATAATTGGTTATTTTATATTGACACTTAGCATCAAAGCAATGAATAAATAATGACAGTTAAAATACTCAGCTGGTAGAAAACTTAGAGCTTCATATCTAGAGGCACGGTCGTGTCTCGTCGCCAAGTCCACCAGCAGACGACGAATGAACAACGTGAGTGCCTATATTAACAGCGCAGATTAGAAGCAGATTTTTCACTTTTCAAAAAAGAAAACTGTAGCCTTAATTTGAGATAAATTTTCTTCATCATGATAAACTGGCCAAAAAACGTCAAAAACACGACAGTTTCTTTTAAAGACTTCTAATAAGTTAGGAATAAATGTTTTAAATGACCAAAAAAGTTACCGGTTTTGCACTTGTGAGCGAATCTTCCACCTCGTTTTGTTCAAACAGCCTAGCGACTTTATTTCTCATCAGAATTGAATGAAACTTCACACCCATTCCTATTTTTTCTCGTAGTATTGCCTTTTGATAGTCTGAACAAAGTTTGAAAGCACTATATATTAAAACTAGGAACTTTTAAATTTTTCATTTCAAATTTTCGATGACATTAAAACGTAAACAAGCTTAGTCCACGAAGAAACTATGTCGTCATTAAAACTTGGATCAGCTGGTAAGTTTAAAAGCTATGTAGAGGATGGTAGGACAGGAGATACGCTTGATTTGTTTAATTTATTATTTCTTTATATTGTTAATAGGCTTATTTATACTCTTGTTCCAGGGTTCCCTTGCATTGAAACTTATTTATGTAATTATACAAATATATAAATTAATTATAATGAATGTATGTCTTCTATAGTATTTATCTTTTTACCTAACCTAAACTTCTGTTCAAGATTCGAACCGTTTTAAATTATGTTCAAAGAATGGTATTTCATTACTAAATTACTAATTACTCCACCTCTTACTGCCAGCCTTCCAAAACGAAATGGCCTTTTTCATTAACAAATTCATCGTCACAGTCCCTCCAGTAAATACACTAATCTCCTTGTTTTAACAGAATCAATATCAGCTGTTTGCGGAAAATTATTTAGGTAAAAAAGTACAGATTCATACATTAACTATAATAAATGACTTCTGACACGTAGGGAGTTTGGTTGCAACCGCTGTTAGGCCTAATCTTGTAAGCTAGAAAACGATATTTTAACTCTTAAACATTTTATATTTAAATGATTCATTTTCTTACAAACTGAAAATATTATAGGCTTAGCGCGGAATTTTTAATAAGGTATATCATATAAAATCATAATCCAAGTATTATCCAAAGTTTGAAAGTTCATGATTTTGACACAAAGTATGTCCATTAGTGATAGAGCGAGGAACATCGATCCTCAGGAGCAATTTGCTTTGTGATAATACCGCGACCTTGCGGGTACATATTAAGCTGTATATATGCAATGCATGTCCATTGTAACTACTAATTCTGGCCCTAGCAATACCCAAACTGCCAAGGGCTCAGTACCGTTTGCCTCTGGAGTTTCATTGAATATTGTAGTTATATAGGTTAAACACATAAACAGATGTTTCAAGTTAATTAATTTCAATGTCATTGGCTACATACTGCAGTGCCTTATCAAGGCCACACTAGTGCGGTCTTGTTTGTATCCTATGCGATCCAGCATCTGGTAAATAATGTTTACTGTATTTGGTTTTCGAAATTCTGATAATGTATCGTGCTATGTAAATGCAACAATACAGTGTATTTTTAACTACCAACTTATCAAAACCTCCATAACAAACTACGCCATTGACTCCCCTATGATTAAATTGGCCATATTTCACCAAAAATCGACAAAATTTTAAGTTAAGTAAACATCAGAAATCAGTTAGGACCTCCTTTTAAGAGAATCGAACAACGCAAGATTGTGCTGATTTTTTTTATCAACTAATACCATTATATCAACCCCTTGAATTACATTTCAAATATATGCTAAAAATTACGACAAAATGTTCTAACTGCATCCACAATGTGGATGTAAATGTGAGTAACTTTATTTTTCCGATTTCAATTCCTCACAACACTAAAAGCTAAATTTGAAGAATCATTCAACCGTCAGTGTGAAAAGTGGCAACCTATTGTGGACTCAAAGTGTACCTATTGTTGCAACCGCAACTACTTAGGCCTACAAAAAACAATAATTTCAAGCACTAGTAACTATTTGATTTTTCAATTACAATTTTGGATATTCAACATGAAAATTACAAATCTTCTCATACCAAGGCTTCAAAATTTAAAAAAATCAAATAATCGGAAACACATTCAAAGTGAAAAATGCTATATTCAATTTAGGAGAAACTACGAAATGTGGTTATTATATTTCACTAGTGGCTTGGAGGGGCCAAAAGCCCCTAATAAGAAGAAATTCAAACGATCCTCAGTTGATATATATACGCCTAGGACGAAATACCCTCATAGAAAACTGGCTTTTAAATCTACCATTTGTTTGTTGTAGCTCATGGTTTTCAATCAAATATCAGCATCACATGTTTTATGAAAACAAAGCTGGCGTTTTTAGATCCCAGCGCAGATATTTTACGTTATTTGTCGTTTTCTGGTAAATTTCGAGCATTTTCAGTATTTTTCCCACCATCACGGTATGGGTACCTTTAATTTGAGCCCACTCTCAATAAAGATTTACTTTAAACGTTATATTTTACTATATTCATCTATTAAAAAAACAGTGATATCATACCCAAAAACACAAAGTGTTGAAGGGTCGCCAAGCCCTAAAATATGTGATATTAAAGTGCATACAAAGTCAATTTAATTTCCTGTAGTTCAACAATGTTCATTAGAATACATAATTGAATTTGTTTGAATATTATTCTGAATACCGATTATAATTCTTCTATATGTACTTGGGCAGCAGCTTATGAATGTATATATTGATGTTAAAATTCTTCAATGTAGTTCACTTTGGATATGAAAATATTAACTAATTTAGCGTCTGTTGAGCTGCTGGCCAAGTACATGTGGAAGAATTATAATCAGTTTTCAAAATAATAGTATTCAAACTAATTTAATTATGTATTCTAATGAACATTGTTGAACTACAGGAAATTAAATTGACTTGGTATGCACTTTGATATCACATATTTTTTAGGGCTTGGTGGGGGCTTCAACACTTTGTGTTTTTGGGTATGATACAAATAACATAGGTATGTCTAGCTGATTTAATTAACCTGTCAACCTGTGTATATCCATAAGAATAAAATATCAACTGTGGAAGTCAGTGGTGAGCAGCCCTAGAGGAGTTTGAAAATAAAAATAGACCTATGTCCTTTTCTGATATAGTGGCTCTATTTCTGCAAAGTTTCAGTTCAGTTGGTCCAGGAGTTTTAACAATCATAGAGGACAGATATTCACACAAACATCCATACTTTCACATTTAATAATTATTAGTACATTTAATATTAGTAGGATGCCATTGTCAATTATGTTATTATTATTATGTTAGTGGGCAATAAAAGATATCAGTTTTTTGCGGCGCTTTGCGGTGTACGGGGTTGGTCTAGTAGTATTACTTACTACTGAAAATTTTATATTCAAACACTGTTAAAATTACAATAAAACGTTCTACCGTCTAAACGTACTACAATACAGAAGGAGACTTTTCATCACCATAATAAAAAGTCTACCAGCTTGTATGTCAGCATGATTTGAAAGAAGACGTAGCTATAATGTTCTCCAATATCGGTACACAGCCGTCAAGTAGTAATTATGCTTTCCACTGGAGTTATTTGGGCGATTTGGTTTTCAAAAAGCACGAATAAGCTGAAAAACTCTCCCTAACTAGCGTTAAAAGTTTTGAAATTTAAAATAAGTAGCTAAAATGAATCATTTATACCAACACTATATCTCAATGACATAGGCCTAGTCAAATTACGACCACTTTAAATCCGTGCTGGTAAAAAAATAGGATGGGATTCTGTATTTAATTCTATACACAAAGTAAATTTTTGTACTGAATCGAATTTTATTTCAAGTAACGAAATAGTAAAACTTAGTATACAAGGTGTCCCATAAGTAAAGTGCCAAACTTCGGGAATAGGTTATACTGGTCAAAATAAAGATAACATGAAGAATAATTTTTTTTCAAAAACGCTTTGTTTACCAGAGTTATCCCCCATTTTGTATGGTACTTTGGTATTATACGGAGGCCACCCTCATACAGGCGCTGCGGCGGTTATGTTATGTTAGGTTATCATAAATACGTTAGTAGAACTTTCCTCATTTCGTTACGAATCGAACTATACCAGATGAGCCATACCTTCGCCCGACAAATCCCCTCCAAGTAGGCCTATGTCGGGTTGTTGACGGAGTGTGTGCTTCACTTGCCTACAGGATTTGGCGGGCGAAAGTATGACTCATCCAGTATCGTTTGATTTGTAACGAATCGAGGAAAGTCCTACTAACATATTTATGATAACCTAACCTAACATAACCGCCGCAGCGCGCTGTATAAGGGTGGCGATCGGGTGTTGCCGCTAGCGGCGGTGACGCTTTACCTCAACGACATCGCAGCCTTCTGGGAGGCATAACACAAAGACCGCTCATCATAATTATGTCAAATTTGGATAGTAAGTCAATCAAAGTATGTTCTCTTCAAATATGTAGTTATTTTTGGTATCCAGTTAAAAAAACCTCTCTAAAAATAGTGGCCTCCGTATAATACCAAAGCACCTTTTGTATTTTTAACAAAATATTTATTTGTTATCTCCCAAGTTTTTGAATCGATGTTTTTAAAGCTCGGTATGCACCTGTATCTAGTCAAGGTTAGCTTATTAAAAAATAATCAGCATGATTGAATTGTAAATTTCAAAATGGCGGCCGTTTCAAATCTTTAAATTGAAATACCGATAAATGGTACATTTTACAAAAAAATGTAAAGAACAATAAAATTTAGAAAATTTTATTTTCATTCCAACGATACCAAAACTATGAAAATCGATTAACAAACAACTGAGTTATGGTCGAATTAGCGCATGGCTCAGCGCAACACAATGGACTATTTTGCTTCAAAAAATGTTGCCTCACTAGCTAAATACGATCATAACTCAGTTGTTTATTAACCGATTTTCATAAATTTGGTGTCATTAGATGAGAAATAAAATTTTAAAAAAATATTTATCCTTTATATTTTTTTGTAAAACGTACAGTTTTTTGTCATTTCAACTTAAAGTTTTTAAACGGCGGCGATTTTTAAATTTATTACTTAATCATGCTCATTATTTTTTCATAAGCTAAACTTGACATGATACAGGTGCATACCGAGTTTCAAGAAAATCGATTCAAAAACTTGGGAGATAAAAAATATGTTGTAAAAAATACAAAATGGCGGATATCTGGTAAACAAAGCGGTTTTGGAAAAAAATGATGTTTCATTTTATCTTTATTTTGACCCATATAACCTATTCCTGAAGTTTGGCACCTTACTTATGGGACACCCTGTATTTTACAGAATTCAAAGCCGCTTACATCACACGTATGGCTGCACAACCTCTAATTCAGATAATTATTCAGTTTAACGCCATAATAACTGCGCAATCGGCATTGTTACAGCTAACTTCTAGACTTTTTTGTGTAAAACATATACAATATTACAGTATATCAACAGCTCAATTTTAGGCGATTTCTATCAAATCTACCTAAATTTCACTGAATTTTCAAATCCACAGCTTCAGCAATGGATTTGAAACATATCACACAGATTTTGATCTCAACGGTCCTGATATTGGTTCGTATATAAATATTAATAAGTTTTATGTTTCTTACCTCTTTGATAAGTCGACTTCGAGAGACCCGGCAGGTGTTAAAAAGTCTATTTTATCGCAATTTGATCACCTTTTACACGTTTTCGCAGCTTCCCCACAAAAAGGTCTGCAAAATTTAGAGTCTAATTTCAAAATGTCTCCTACCTAAGGCCTCTTCTAGTCAACCGATTTTAGCCTAATATTTAGATGCATGAGTACGATTCACTTTTTATATAACCTTAATAACTTTTGAGGAATAACTGGGTTTTATTTCAACGTTAAAGAAAAATTTCATAACAACATAATTTAGCTTATAACTACTTTTACAGGAATATTTTGCGCGTTATTTAAGTATTAATAAACTAACCTGAAAACACGTACATTTTTACCTTGAACTAATTTTAACAGTTTTATTTTGTTAAAAATTAAAGTGTTACAAAAATTATGGTCCTCTTTAAAGTTTTCAAAAAAATATATAAATAAAACCTTCAATATGTTTAAATTTTGGTGCATAGTGTACAGCTGAGACGGAAAATGTCAACCCCGAAAAGTGTATAAGCGTATTATTAAAAAAATCACGAATATTTTGTTTATTTTACCTCTTTATTCTACATAATTACCTGACTAAAGAGTTATATAAAAAACTAGCAGAACCCGTGGCTTCGCCCACGACAAGAAACAACATGCACTATCACCCTTCAATAACATAGTTTTTTTATAATTTGTTGTAAAAACGAATTTCTTTATACATGTCAAATACTTTCCTGAAACATAAAAATTGTTTTAGAAATTGGCTTAGTACGCCGGTGTGCTACGATGGGAGTGTTCTATTCATGTCTAAAGGGTATGTCTAAACTAAAAAGCAACCATATTCAGCGTCTCATCGGGGAATCGCCCCAAAGCCCCAAATGTAATTGCTAGCCTGGGTAGGCTCATGCCTAATGTTGGCGGTGCTCCCTCTTGCAAGTGCCGTTAGCTTGTGTCGGCTGTCCAGTCGATCTTGCTATGAGGAGGAGAGGATTGCGCTCACGGACTCGTGAATCAATTTGACCGAGACTGGCTTACCCGAGTCAACGCCTAGAAGTATTTATGGTCGTTTCTGCTTACCGCACGGTACCTGAGCTTGCCCTTATGATCACGGGGCACGACATAAGGAGTGGCACACTGGGCTTTTTAGGAGGTGCGTTAAATCTGTTCGCATATTCACTATAGATTTTGGCTCTTTAATAGGACTATTATGTACCCCGTCATAGAAAACCTGCGTATTAGAAAATCCTAGTTTGTTTTTGCATCATGAAGGTATGTGTATGGGTAACCATAAAAGAAGAACCATAGAAGATGGTTTGAAATTGTATTCACTGTCAAAATATCATGATATTAAATTTTTAGGGTTACCGTAGATAAAAAATTACAATGCAGCTCCAGCAATTTTTTCAAAACGCTGTCTTCGTTTTAGGGTTTGTTATCTGGTGGACCGAGCCTTAAACGATATTTTTTCATGTTTATCAGTTCATGTAATAACTATAAAATATTTCAGGACATAAAATTTATAATTAAAAATTGTTTTATTACTCATCTATGCAATATTTATGCCACACACTGCACTCTCCCCTGATGGCTGTAGTTTGCAATCAGCTGTTGTGATTACTTCATTTGTTATTTTGTTGCTATTACGGCAACGCATAAGGCCAATGTTAAAATTTTTCAACTTTAAAATTCGTTTTCCTCCACCTACTATCTAAAGTCGTCTTTTAGTGTCTGGAATAGAATACTGAAGTACTAGTTTATACTCCATGGGATTTACTTACTTACTTTTTTCCCACGAGACTAAAAGTAATCTAGTTTTTTCTCCCATGTGACTAAAAGTAATATCATAAGAAATACATGGGGAGAAATCCGGCAACACCGCGATGGCCAGTGAGAAAATGTGGCAACACTGTCGATTTTCATTTGCTTACTCTAAATTTAATTCAAGAACTTCAGTGTTTCAACTTACGAAAACAAAACCGTATGCATTTAATAGCCAGGTAATAATTTGTTGTATGATTTAAGTTGGCAACACTATATATATAAACACCTAATTTAGAGCTCGTGGTTACCAATATGCCGAACGGCCGAACGTTTTATAAACATGATTGTTTCTTACCTACAGATTTTTAAAAATTAATACTTTAGAAAAAATAGAGTTAAAAATAATGTGAAAGTTTGAATAATTGGTTGTTTAAATTGCTTAGTTATAATTGCTTTTATTTGCTTACCAATTAATTATACTCGTCACTAAAGTCCCATTTCGGGGCTCGATAGAGTTATATCTTGCTCCGAAATGGGCTTCTTTCGTTACTAGTAGCAGAGATGAAAGAAAAAATACTGTGCTAGTAATGAAATATACTATTTATTACATTATTCGATTTTCTCTAGCCGAGTCGATCATCTGCATAGCAGCGTATTAAATAAGAATAGATAATAGAAATAGATTAGGATCTAAAACTTCTGCTTTGTTTACATTCAAAAACGTGAGCTGATGTTTGATTCAAAGCCATATTATGGTGGATACAGGCATATGGTTTATTTAAAGGCCAGGTAACTAAATATGTCAAATAAATGTACTATGCCATATACAGAATTTTACTAATTATGTTATGAAATTTTCTACACAAACTAAAACAGCTGGTCATTTCCCCATTTGATTGGATTAAAAAGCCAGCTGTTTTGAAGTTTTGAACATGGCATTTTCGTGAGCCATTAGTGGCGAGAATCTTTGCACGCTTCCTTTTGAAAAATATTGATTTTACTTGATGCGAGGCTTTATTTAAATTATTTACCTGTGCACTTGAAATTTGCTGAGTATGAAGGACTGCTGCAACGGGGGTATTATGTAGTTTTTATAAGCATATGTTCGGTATCAAGGTCACTAGAACGTTTTGAAGCCTGATGATTCTTTTGAATTGTTAACAGTTGTTCTTTTGAATTTTAACAGTTTAACAGTTGTATGTTATTGTTCTGTATCGTTAGATACATTTGAGATACATTAGGGATATTACTTGAAATGGCGACCTACCCAGGTAGGTATTTTAAGCCAAGTATGAATGACAGATGAGTGAAGGAAGATTGTGGCGTGATCTTGTAGTCTTATAACTGACTAAGGCCGTTGATGTATCTTTGACTATGTTTTTACTTACAAACATTCTCATTTTAACATTTCGGATAGTGGGTAGAAGCGCACACGACGGAGCCGACTTGAAGCATTCTTTGCATCAGCGCTAATTTCTCTTCTGCTTTTCGGAGGCGGATTTAAAAAGAATTAAAATTGGATGTCCCTAAAGGTTTAATATATTGCTTTTGCAGGTGATGTCTGTCTTGGTGAGCGTCCAAGGGGGGGACCCTTGGACCTCCTGTGCCTGCGGGAGCGGCAAAGATGAGGCATTTCGGTCCCTCGGAAGGAAGAGTGTGGAAAGTGGTAATTAACATTTTATGCATTTTCAAGCAAAACTTTGGTGTAACTACAAGAAATAATAACGTACAATATGAGTCCCCTAAGTTGGCCGAAGCATGTACTATTCACAACATCAAAGGTTTTTCTGCAAGTCACAATGAAAACATTGTTGGTAACACAAGGTGTTTGTTTGCATTTTATTCGAACTGTCAAATCGCCACGTTGCGTTGAAACCTCAACATGGACTTTAATCAAAGACCTTTGATAATATATGCTTGCCCTATCTGGGGATTATAAATTTTAAAACATAACTTCAATTATTCCGGAATAAAATCCTTATCAACTCGCCCTGGCTTGTACGGAAAAGGCAAATTCATCAAGAATTTGGTGAAGAATCAATTGAAGTAAAGTCCTATCAAGATTCTAAAAAATATTGGTCTTGTTCCTGGTGTACAATTTTTCAATATTAAACTGGTTAAATAATAGTTAATAGGCGGTTGAAGGCGAGAGTTCTACAGGATATCATGATTGAATTAGATTAAACTTTGCTTGAACATTAGTTCCTAGGTGTCTCTAAGAGAGTGAGCACAATCATGTTTTACTGCGATTTATAGATACTGTTATTACGTTTTGTGTATAATACTTGTTTTAAACTGAACCGAAAAATAAATTAATAAAAAATATTGTTTTTTTGACTTTCTTAACAACCGTATGGGTTGTAGAACCCTACGGGAGCCGGGCGCCGTATGGGTTATAGAAACCCTAAATTTTTACAAGAATTGAACAAAAAACAAAAAAGCTGACGCATGGTATGTTGAAATAAAATAATGAAATATTGGTTAAGGTTTTAAAATAATGTTTTGTTTGTTTAACAAACTCTTCTTAGAGTTAAACCAATCCTGCTGGTTTGCAATAGAATGTGTGTATACATAATCATCTATCCAGTTTCCGATTATTCTTTTTTCATTTATCTTTTTTACAAAGCATAAAGTTTCATTTGATTCAATTACTTTTTTAATAAAATTTATTTCTGGTTCAATAAATTATTGTTATATTTCTTTTTTGCATTTATTTCAGTTGATTCAACTGCTTAGTTTATGTTTTCTTGGGTCACTTTTGACAAGTTTTGAACGTAACATGAAACAATCTTTCTCGTCAGATGTTAACTTGCAGCAAGTAGTAATGGCTATTCATAAACACCTAATGTCTTCATGTATGGTATTATTTATAAGAAACTCTTAAGACTACTAATCCTGCTGCATCCATGACACACCCTCTCCGTGTTAATTACATGATTAAATTAGAAAAAACCTACGAGTAATATTTCAAGTTGAGTAAGAGAACTTCTGGCTGCAATATTGCATCAGAATTCCCGTTGTTACAAGTGCTACACTAAACAAGGCCACACTAGTGTGGCCTTGCACTTAAACATATGTTTATTGACAATGTTTTCAGCACAGCTGGATTTTATATTTGAATTTGTAAAAAGATAAAAGTTTGTTTTCTTATGTTTTGACCAACTTAGGTAACTCCAACTACAAGAGATCCTCCTCCAACCTACCTAACTCCAACTCTACCTTAATCTCTTATTACTTAAACTTTATTTTACACTCTGAATTCGTTGCTAAGTATTGAAATACATGTTAATATACAGGGTGTTTACTAAAATCGCTTCAGGACTTCGGGATATGGTTACTTACATCAAAACGAAGTAAAAAGTTCCTGTAAATATGGGTCCTATAAGGCTCGGTTATCCGTCTGTCGGTATGTATGTTTGAATAACATGATTTTGCTTAACTTTGGAACTATTACAGATATCAACTTCAAACTTGGTGCGTATGTATTGACTAATAGGACCTATTTTGGTGCGGAGTATTAAATTTCTACTTTGTACCCTTTAAAAAATGGCTCCCTTTATTATATTTTAAAACTCAATATCTTAAAAACCCTAAATATTACGAGAATTGAACAAAAAAACAAAAAACTGACACACGGTATGTTGAAATAAAATAAGAAAATATGGGTTAAGGTTTTAAAATAATATTTTGTTAGTTAACAAACTCTTCTTAGAGTTAAACCAATCCTGCTGGTTTGCAAACTCGAAGTCGTAGAAGTCGCTTAACATGTTTTTTTCTTAAATTTAATCGAGGTTGGACCTTTTTATGAAAGTTTTCGTGCCTACAGATAAATATATGTATGAAATTGTGGTCCCGAGCCAAGGATCTACCATGTGCCACCTGCGGCAGGGGCTACTTCTCTATTAGGGAAATTCGCTAAAAGGAACATTTAAAATGCTACATAAGTGAAAAATTATAAAAAAATTATTGTAGGCCTACTATCAATGACACAAACTATCGGTTATCCGTGAGTGTGGAGGATGGGCTTATTTTTTCCTAAAGAACTTTAATATAGGCCTACAATTTGGCTTCTATTCCTAGTGTTCTAATGTACATTTCACCAGTTGACCATATAGTATGATTCTCCCACCTACGCATTGTCGATTAGGCCATGACTTGGGGGAGGGAGCCGAGCGAGGTTAATGCAATCATTGACCATTAAAGGCATGTTACATAGCCAATGCACACCTATGATCTATTCTCAAAATATAAACAAGATAATAAATTATAGACAACTAATTTTCAATGTGTGAAACGGCACAGGTTGGCGCTAAATGGCACATTATTGCAATTGAAAGACACGCCACGCCACTGCTACTGCGGTGTGTAACATACCATTTGAATGCATTGATTGGTTTATTGCATTGAAGTGCAGTGTCACTCCACGCCACACCACTCTGGTGTGTGGAGACCTTTGAAGTAACACAGTTGTCTCAGGTTTACTAATGTCGTTTGTATCAAAACGGAAGAGCGCACAACATTCTCAATCAACAGTGGCTGTTCAATTTCAAATAATCCATACCTATCTCTTCTGGTTTTCGGAACTTTTCTTCCATTCTCATTGATGAAAACACAATATTCTATTTCATGATAAGTTATAGCTCCGATAAAGTTAAAATTTCCTCTATAACTACAGAAGAAATCACAACCAAGTATTATGAATTGAACAATCCTATGCATTGTTTAAAACACCACCAGGGCCATTTTAAGTTTAGTGTAAGCCTTAAACGTAATTTTTACGGAGATGGAAAATAGCTCTCTCACGTCAAACGTCTTCGCAATTTTTAATGGGATTTTCATGAAGATACAAAAGCTCTCTTTTAGGGAGCTTTTGCAAGCCACGGTAAAACAACACGATAAATAACGCCAAAGAGTATTTTTTAAACATTGAGCTAAATGTATAAAATCAGCTGATTCAACCGTTTAACGTTCATAGTATTGTTTTGTAGCATACTGCAAAAAGTCCTTATTAGGGATTTTTAGCCTCCCACGGTAAAACATTACGATAAACGTTAAACGGTATCTTTTAACATTGCGCTAAATATAGACAATTACTGATTTATCTGTTTGTCATTAACAGGCAAGCAATGTTGGAACCCTCCAAACTGACATTTGTTTTGTGATACATTCTAGGTTGGCCTATTCCGACACAGTGCTACTACTATAACGTGGGTGAAAGGGGTCACCACCCCGGTCCGGCCATGTCCAAGAGGTACATGATCGTGGATGGAGGATGCTGGTAAAAAGGGCAGATCACGTTAAACACAGTACAATGCTGTTAACAAGAAGAAAATAAATCTGTCTAAATCACAGTAGTTTTAGTTCATTAGCGAAATTCCTACGGAATAGTGAGTTATTGGCATCGCCCGCACTTCGTTTGATTTGGCTAGTATTTAGACTTAGGGGCTACATTAACAATGACCTGGCCAACTCTAGGTCAGAAAGGTGACTCAAATTTCAGTTACAAAATTACAAAATAACTTTAGAAATAGCATCTCTGAGAAGCTTTTGCTCAGACTTCATTAAGCTTAAAATTGTTACAATAAACTCAGTACCAAATAAAAGCAATGCTGGAAGTGAGGGCTGCTAGGCATCAGAACTAGTTCAACAGAAAACAACTTCAATTCTTAAGTTATCCTAGAAAAACTTAATTGTAAGAATCAAACAATTTACATACCTCATAAAGAGGGTAAAAAGTACAAACTTTTCGAAGAACTTGCAGAAAATATGTAGTAAATCAAAGAAATCTGGCCAAAAAGCTAAGGATTAAAATCTACTACTGCTTCGGTCACAACTCAGAGCTAAAACAAAAGAGAAACCTTTGAGAACCTTACCCTCTGTCAGGTAGAATGATAACTAGAACACGTTGACGACCTAAAAGAAATGCAAATAATTAGAGCTTGGCAATAAAAAAATCGGTATTTAACAGTTCAAAGTATTAAACGCAAACTAGATAAAACCCACAGAAACCAAAACTAAATTTAAATTTGCCGTTAAAAAAGGGACTACTTTTTCTAAAGCAGAAGCGCAACGAATCGTCTGGAACAGAATTAAAACTTAACCACTAACAAAAAAATAGTACTGTAATAAGCAATAAATTTTAACTGTAAAAACTGTCACAGTCGCCTCGGTAAATGTTCCGTATACTGTAACCTCATGGATTTTGATGAAACTGTCTTAATGTGTTCGTTTCACTATTTTATCACAGAATCAACTCGAATTTTGCCGCGGAAAACCCTTTAAGTACTTCAAATCGACAAATTAAAAGTCTTAAAACGCACTTCATAGGTGGGAAAACTACTTACTGACGGAGGACTGGATGGTTCCATTGTCTAACGGCGACTGAGAACACAAACATGCAAACGCAAACGCATATGCAAACGCACATTGAAGAGAGCACCGTTTCAGTGCTCTTTTCAGAAAAGCAATATCTAAAGCCATCCCACAATAACTTTAGCTCAACACTTCTAAGTCAACACATTTTTAGGGCCCACGTTTCCACACCACGGTAAGCCTTTATGGTTATGCCGTAGGGGCCTCGGCGCACTCTTTTTGTTAACCCAGAGCATCCCCTGTAGGCCTAACCTCTGGGGTGAGGATAGAACCATTAGTTCTATCTCTCACGGTAATGTTGAAAATTTTGAACGTTCAGTTTCCACACCACGGTAGGTCGTATCCAGGCCGTATGGACGCCGGCGCGTTTTTTATTATAGTGAGTTCCCCATTAGGTCTAGTCTCACTTGTTTTTTTTTAACCCACTCCATCGCAGTGAGTCGTGACAGCCATTCCATAACAATTTGCTGCCTCCGAAATATTCTTTGTATTTTATATGTTTATATTTTTTTGTTCTTCTGTTGGTCTGTTCATTGTGTATGGGGTTTAAGGTAGTGACGTTGTCCTCTACCCGTATCTCTCTCCATTTACTGAGACCAACAGAGGATCTTTATATTTTTTGACTCAAACAATTGATTTTACATTCTATAAACCTAACAAAGCTTAGTAAGAGAGCTACTCATTATCTTTGAAATCTAACAATATCCCACCGGGCATATTAATTGAATGACCCAGAATTTTTAAAGTTCTGAGCCAAACTATTAACTTTGCCCACCACATTCACACACCATTCAGGTTTACGGGTTTTTACACCGCGCCAGGGACCTTCATTCAGGTTTACGGGTTTTTACGCCGCGCCAGTGACCTCCATACACACCGGGCTGTTCAAAGGTGTAGCCTAGACCCTCCTCGGATGTAGGCGCCACAGCCTACTAGGCCCTTCATCACATTCACACCGGGCTGTTCAAAGGTGTAGCCTAGATCCTCCTCGGATCTAGGCGCCACAATCTACTAGGCCCTTGTCTGTGGCAGACGCGGGAAATCATTTTCTACGGCAATTAAGCCAACCCGCCATCCACATATGGACTTACCAGGGGTTAGCCCCGCCAAAATGTAGGTGTCTGTCCACAGAACAGAAGCTTTCAAGACTCAGCCTTACTAACTTCTCACATACACACTCACACTCATACAGTGGGATACATTAGGTTTGTTTAAGATAACTTTGAATCTTTAATATCGGTAAATGGAAGATAAAACTTATTTGGAAACAGTCTTTTTACCAGCTCTCTTGCTTCAGGATTAGGAGAACGTAAAATCAAAGTTAGTAATCCAGATTCATCAACAAAATAGGTTCTACCATCATGTTTTTTGAGACCTTGTTTTTGGGTCTCTGGAAATTCTTTAAAAATCTTTATACTGTTACCATTTAAAGAAGATTTAATCCCCCGTCTAACCTCAAGATGCCCCAAGGCTTTAGCTATATCCATAGCTTTAAACCAAGGGTTACCTGCACTATAAAACAATACCAAGACTAAATGTTCATTAAGATTACAATATTTAGCAGGCATTATAAAACAATTAAGGAAACACTTAAACTGTTAATATCTTGTCAACGCGTCTGCTCAGGAGCACTGTCCAAGACAGAATGACCTCAGTATTGAGAACAAGATGTTTATACATTACATTTAAGGGTTACCGCACTCATCTAAGATGTAAGGTAGCAGCTAGGAACAGTAACAACAGTTACTTCCAAAGTTATAATATCTGATAGTGTCTTAACTTGAGAAAATATTTTTTCAAAATGATAAACAAAAACTGCCTGTGTTAGTTTGTTTAGCTGTAAAAATGGAATATTTCCTGAGGTATCACCATGGTTGATTGTTATTTGTATAAAAGCCTTAGATGTAAAATTCTGTGTTATATGACATACTATTTGTTCTGAAAATGTCAAAGGCCATTCAAAAACATCTATTGAACCTGTTAACTGAAACTTATATTCTGTACAGGTCAAACAAAATTTAGAGTTTTCCTTTAGCTTTGTCTTGGACAAAAATTTCAAAAAGACTGCCATAGCAAATACAAGTATATTATTATAGCAACAGAGCAGCTCTAGTACATCCGCTCAGCACCACAGCTAAAAGCAGACTAACATTTTGGAGCATGTGTTAAGAGGTATATGAGCTCTATGTTTGGTGGTGTATATGCCTGGTTTTTGTTACTGTGTTCTTTGTTTTTTGTATCCATAAGGCACTGTATCATATCCATCAACTAATTTCCTTTTTAAACCAGTAATTTTAAACATTTTTGTTTCATTGGTAGTTACAACATTTTTGTCTTTAGTTCTCCTGATTCTACTCTCATGAATTTCTATAATTTGAGGAACTTCACTGAGAACCATATCTTTCAATGTCTTAAAGTTTAGTAATTTAGATGTTTTTAAATTCAATGTTAAACCCTTTATTTTACAGACTGAGACAAGGGCTTGCTTGTTAGTTGACCAGACAAGATAGGCGTAGGTTTTAGGTCCCCCAGAGACAAACTCAGTTATATATAAACCTGGGCCATACTCTGCTAGTTCATCTGTCATTTCCCCAAGGTAATCTCCTGTAGGAACTCTGTACATACCTTCCCGGAAGTAATAAATACAACTGTCGGTATCACAGTATAAGACCTGGTCTCCTAAAGCTTCTAAATATTCATATAATTTCAATTCATGAGCTGTAGTGTAGGCTGCAATTACAACATTAACAGTTTTCAATGTCTCCCTAGCCTCATCTAAGTTTTTCCAGTTGACTAATATTACTTCTTCATTAATAGCTTCAATAAATCTAACTACACTTCCAAGCTGAGTAAACAATGCAAATAAATCTTTAGAGTTTCTAACAAGTGAAGTTTTTTCCATGTTCTCTCTCTGCCCAAATTTTCCCCAAAATGAATTTAGCATAAGCTTCGCAAGTGATCTCAAACCCCCATTCTTAATAATTTTGTCCTTTTCCAATTGAACCCCTTCATGCTGTAAGAACTTGGAGACATTCAAGTCTTTGTCTTCTTCAGTTTTACACCATTCTGGAAACCCTGATGCCTCTTGTTTTAGATTTAAAAATTTATTTATAAAGTCAGTGAACAACCCTGCTTCCTCAAAAGTCACCATCTGATACTCCCACAGTTCATACATGTCTAATATTACATAGCCTTTTTCTACTGCTTTTCTAATTTCATCCATAGTCCAGGTACCCACTAAAGCTCTCTCCTCACACTCATGAACACAATCTCCTTGATTTGAAGTTTCCTCACAAGTCCTACATAGTACAAACATCAATTTATCATTCATCTTTGCAGGGAGTACAGGATGATAAAGATTAAAAGGAGGTAAGATCTTACATTTCATTAAACCATCCACTTCAAGACCTCTTTCTAAGCATTCTTTATTTCCAATGTAAATCTTTGGATGGCCTACAGGATATTTACAATATTTATTTACATATGGGTACAAAGAGCAAACATCTACATACTGAATTGTCTCTCCCTCTTTACACGTGTAATATGATTTTATATTGTCTGTCCTACCCCTATAGAATGCATCTCTAGCGTTTAATGGTAAAGTGTTTAGAATAGAAAGTTTATCCAAATGATTTAGTTTGTGTTCTTTCTTTAAATTGTTAAAGTCACACTCCCACATCTCTACAACTTCCCCAATCTTTTCAATTTTAGATTTGGTTTTCTCATAACGCAAATGTAAAGTATCAGAGGGATCCTCCTTCAAAGGAGCCTCTCTGTTGTAGGGATAACATTTTGGACACCCATGCCAATAACACCCATGAAATTCATAAATATTCTTCCCGTCAAACCCATCAACTTTCAACCCCTTAATTTTGACTTCCCTCCCTCTGCCTGCATGTTGAATTTTTACCCCACGCTTTTCCTCTTCCCAAGTCAGCCACTGTAAAGCCAATGCTGATTGATTATCAGTTAGTCTATAACCATTTTTAGGGATCAAGCCAATAGTATTAGGTTTTAAAAAGTTACGGCGAAAAACCAAGTTACATGCACTTGCTATCGTAATTGATTCTAGAAATGGGTCAACATTACACTGTTCAAGAAGTAAGGCTCTAAATTTAATACAGGCTTGAGCCAAGATTTCAACATCTGAGATACAATACTCCAAGATTTCTTTTTTAAAATCAAAAACATAATTTTCAGCTACTCTTTCATCATACCATTTCTCAAAGTCATTGTAATTTTTCTCAAACATGGTCTCAGGGCAGTAGTACTGTTTGTCAGGCATAGGACCAACATAATTTTGATTTTCTAGGGTGTTAAACAAATGTGGGAAGTAACCCTTCTTTCTCTCAGGAGGTAGATCAAAAGCTTTAGGGAGTGCAGAAAGAGACATAGGAAAATAACTCAATGAATCAACAAACCTTACGTTATCTACTTCAATTAGTATCAATTTTGTTCCCCGGGGAGTGATGTTTGGTGCAAACTTGGTTTCTTCTATGATATACTTTAAAATAAACTGAAAGTCAAAACCCTGTCCATTATGAGCAATCACACAAACATGTTTAAACTGTTTCCTCACTGTCATTACATAGTTCATAAACTCCTTAACAAGGTCTTTTTCAAATACTTGTTGTCTCTCTGAGCAAGTTTCACACTCTCCTCCATTGATACACTTAAAACAATACTGTTGAGACACACATAAGTTAACCTTGTGGACATTTTTACTAGGATCTGAGGCCAAGACTTCATCCTGTCTTGTTTCCAAATCAAAGAAAATAAACAAAAAGTCTCGGTTCCTTGGACTTCTCCGGTCAACTTGTATATAGCACTGATGTTTTGGGTCTTTAAAAGCACCACATGGATTACAATAAACCTCTCCGCAAACATGAACATCTTTACGTTTACTCGGGAAAACTAGCTTTTTGCAATGTTGGCAAAGCTGTATAGTCTTACAAATCTGCCCTTGGTGAGCTATAAAACACCGTTCATTTTTAAAAAAAGTTTGCAAAACCGGCATGTTATGCCTCCATGTTCAAGCTTACAAGGTGGGGAAATAGAATGACAGGAAGAACAGCAATTTGTACATCTATGCTCACCCTTATGTTCATAGGGGATATGGCAAGCTTCACAAAAATAGTTGCAAACAAAGGCAGCAGTTAAATTAGTAATGACATTGTAGTGACCATCATGAAACAAAAGGTTAATTTTAAATTTTGCATCATCATTTCCACCAACAAAATATACTTCTCTACCTTTACTGTCATAATTATACACTGTTATTCTATACTTTTTCAGATGAGCCTGGAATTTCTCTAATTCAGGGATACCTGCTCCTCCCTCTGGTATTTCAACTTGAGACTTAGCCATAAGTTTCTTAGCTCTTAAAGTCTGCCTCAATCCTTTGTCCATACGTATAGCATAGATTTGGGGATCATTTTTAGCATAAGCCTTACCTACCACTAAAGCTCTAGGGAGACAAAGGCTATCTTTATTGTTTATAACTACAATACCACGCCTTGCCTTACACTCTTCCTCAAAGGTATTATAGAGACCAGGCCTTACTCTACCTTTTCCAACAGGGACATTTACCCTTGAAACATCTATTCTAAAAGTGTCTGATGAAGTAATGTTTCCAGAGTTACTTTGAAGTATTCCCCCAAAAATCTGCCAAATGTCATTACTAGTTACTTCAGAAGCTAGCCGCATGTTAGTATACCCCGGTTCCTTACTTTTCAAATTGATAGACATTAATTTAAAGCGAAGATAGTCTGTAGGAGAAGCTTTAGCTTTCTCCCTTTCAACAATTTTATCAAGCCCTTTACGGATCCAGTCAAATTCAGATACACCTTTTGGGGGCTTAGTAAACTTAAAAGTAGTACTAAGTCCATAAAGTCTAAATTTTCTATTATAAGTTTGTTCTTCGCCAATAAAAATAATTGGTTCCTTAGTTGGAGAACTCATCTTAGACACAGACTGCATTATTTAAAGATAATAAAAACAAATACAGCTATTAATAAAATCAGGCAAATACACCAACCAAAAATTATAAAAATCAGATTACAAATTATATATAATAACTCAAACGTTAGTATGTTATCTCAATATCAGGAGCAGAGCACACAATGTCTACACTAAACAAAAGTCTAGAGCAGAATGAAGAACTGAGCTAATGGTAACATATATATAAGGCAGTACGTACCGTACAGAAAACGGTAACTACACAAGTCAAAAAACAACTAAACATGTCAATACAAGGAGGCTAACTACCCAATCCAAAAGAACAACTATACATGTCAATGCTAGTAAACTGACTACACAAATCAAAAGGACAACCATTTAAAAGCTACAAGAGCAATTATTAAATATCCATTTCCTTTATGGATAATAAATGTTAATTTTCCCATTAATATTTAAATTAATTACTTAATACCTCAATATATGATAAAAAAGAACAGACTAAGGTAGTAGAGACTCAAATATACCCATATACAAGTTTTAAATAAAATCCAATAATTAGTTTCTAAGATATAGCATTTTATTTTTTGCCCCTTCAATTTCTGTGATGCAACCCGCATCACCCAGTTTAAACCTTAGCATAAGTTGACATGTACCTATACATCAAGTTACATTAATATCCACCACCTAGTTCTTAAGATATTAAATTTTTAAATGTAGCGCCTTCAATTCTCTAGATACTTACCCACATAACACATGTTAGGTACCTTTATTTTTTGCCTTTGCTTGTATGTGTCCATATACCAAATTTTACTTCAATAGCTCATACCGTTCAGGAGATATGATTTTTTTAACTGGACTTTTTGAAATGGACTTACCGTTTTCAAGATATCAGCCATTTTATATATTTTTAGGCATATTTGAGAAGAAAAAGAAGAAAAAGAGGGGGCGGAAGGAGTAAGAGGGGGGTGTAAGGTTTTGGAAAAGGTGGAAGAGGTTAAGAAGTACCTAAATACCAAATTTTAGTTATATTAACTAACCCATTCCAGAGTTATTCAATTTTAAGTAAAATTTCATATAATATTATAACATTACAAAGGACTAATGTGACATACCCGGTATATCATATAGTATACATATGTCTTTTAATACTCTATGTGGTTAACTGCACTTTATATTATAGGGGGATAATGTGACATAACATATAGTGTTATAAATATTAATGTTTTCACTGTCTACAGTTGGCAACACTGTTTGGCGGGCTTTTTTCCATTTTTCCCGCGTTTTTTTCCGTTTTGGCACACAAAGCCAACATACATGAATATTATAGCACTCTATGTAACTGTGAGGTTATACTCTATGGGTATAGGTTATGTCCGCCATTTTGGCGGGAAACAAAAGTAAGGTTATGTATTTTAGCGGGAACCAAAAGTGAGGTTATGTCCGCCCATAAACCATTATAATATACCATTATACATATATAAATGTATAATATACGGTAGCGTGACGTAGTATGTACATATGTAAATACATATGTTTATTATTATTATTCAATAAATGATTTTCTTACTTTACAACTGATTACCATTTTTTCCCAATTTATAACTTTAACAATAAAGTTACTTACCATTATAAAAGGCAGACAGCAGACTACCATGGTGTGACTCTGGTTTATAACTGAATCTGAATTCGTGACAACTACAAGACTATCTCAACCATGATAATTACTCGACCGCATCAGCCGCAGTAACCACAACAACCACAAACTGTTACGCGAGACACTACCTTCCTTAACACAATTTAATCTTACTTGTAAGCGTACCATGACATAATATTATAACACTCTATATACTGTGGGGTTATACTCTATGGGTATAGGTTTTTCCATTTTGGCGCGCAAAACCAACATACATAATATTATAGCACTCTATGTACTGTGAGGTTATACTCTATGGGTATAGGTTATGTCCGCCATTTTGGCGGGAAACAAAAGTGAGGTTATGAGTTTTGGTGGGAAACAAAAGTGAGGTTATATGTTTTAGCGGGAAACAAAAGTGAGGTTATGTGTTTTGGCGGGAAACAAAAGTGAGGTTATGTCCGCCGTTTTGGCGGGAAAAGACGCCGCCATCTTGTTTCCGGTGACGTCACATTTTGGCGGGAAACGGCCGCCATCTTGTTTCCGGTTCTAAAGCGCTGGGTACCCTACTTGTTCTCATTAGCACTTGTTGGATCCAATAACAAAAATATATCACTCATTATAATCAGTCTACATTATTATAAAACAAATTATAAAAATAATTTAGTAGTTTTAATAAAAAAAAGATACAAGCAATAACCAAAAAATTTCGCCTTAAGTAGTAATAATCATATATTTAACTTCATAAGGCAGTCATTTAGATCAAAATTGCAGACATCTGGCAAGTCATAGAAAAATGGGAGAGGGCTCAGATTAAAGGTCTCTATTCCATGATAGCAGAAAAAATAATGAAATTGCTTGACATTCACCAGAAAATGAGAAATAATATAAAATATCTGCCATTTAAAAAGCATTGAAATCTAAAAACATCTGCTTTGTTTACATAAAACATGAGATGCTGATACTTGATTAAAGGTAGGTAGGAAGGTTAAAGGTAAATTATTGAGATTGTTATCAAGATATTTTATACTTTAATAATAGTAGTTTATGCAACGATTGTATAATGAATGTCTTTAAGCCACGAGTGAGATGTAAGTTAGAACACGAGCGAAGCGAGTGTTCTAAATATCTCACGAGTGGCTTAAAGGCATAATACAATCGTTGCATACACTATTTTATCTACGACCAACAATATACAACAAAATTTCCCCGAAGTTAAACAAAACTCATGACTTTTAATAATGATGGAATAGGTCAACTAAAATTTGAGGTTAGGCAAATAAGCAGACTGAACCATGAATCGTTGTGGAACAATCAGCTGATGGGATAAGTAATCTCAAACATGAATCGTAATGCAACAATCAGCTGATGTGCGAATTGCGTAATTGTTATTATGACACTACTTCCGTCAAATGCCGAGCTCTCATTGGTCTAGAACCAGTACTCTAAAGTGACTCCAGTACTCTAAAGTCGTCATTAGAGTACTGCTTGGTTTTTGGTGTTTTAATGTATATCATTATAATGTTTATTGTAATACCATAATTGGTGCTTATTGCAATGGTCGTAGATAAAGGATCATTTGAATTTTCCCTCACTACTGTTACAATTTCAAGTAATTTATTACTCCATAAGACTCAATGTTAAATATACTCTCCATAAGAGCCTATGTTAAATCTATTCCCCATAAGAGTCCATGTTAAATCTATTCCCCATAAGAGCCCATGTTAGAACTCAAGCGCGGGCCTTACTACTATAGGCCTTACGAATAAATTTTTCAGTAAATAAAATTATAGTATATAAACTATAAACTGTTCGTTAGCCGACAGGCGCAGGGAAGTCTAATTAATTGATGTTAGTTGGTTGCGAATGAAATATCGAGTTGTAAGCCTTCCATTTCGTTATAGTTATAGTTGAAGGAATTATTCAGGGTTTTATAACTTGATACGACAGTTATTATTGCTGAAATATTTGATCAGGTAATTAAGATTATTAAATGCAGTATTGAATATAGTTAAGTGTCTTAATTAGTTTGCAAAGAACTACAAAAAGTCGAGTTTTGAGGTTATGTATAGTAAAGGAAAGGCAAAGCACCCTATTTCAATAAAAAGTAAACATACCGTATGTTTCAGGTAACCTCTTAATCCTACAACTTCATTAATAAGTCTTCCACCAGCTCATAACATTTTACGTTTTTAAAATTACTCCTAATCTGACATTCCTTCCTCCACTAGGCATATTTTGCGCCGGTTACACGGTACCAAGAGTCAGAGTTAGCCAAAACAAGCTAATCGTATATTATGAACAAATTTTGTGAGATAAAACGATTTTTCCAGTTTGACATTAGTTTGAACGGTTCCCTGGACGTCGAAGTCCGAACTGGGGTCAAGGTATTGTGTTTGGAACTTCAGGAAAAGTATAATTCTACTACGAATAATTTTTTTTTTAAATTTTACTTAAGACTGATTGATCTTAGGGCTGGAAGTTGGGAAGCTAGCTCATTAGGTTTGTGGAAATTATAATTTACTAGCAGACGTACCCGCAGCTTCGCCCGCTGAAAGGATGAATAATTTTTTAGCATTTAGCGATAGCCATGTGCAATTTTTAGGAATAACTAACAAAAGGACTAATTTTGGATTATGTGCCATGGGCGTACAATTAGACTCTGTAATTCCACCCTAGATTGAAAACTTGAATGGCCGTCAATTAGAATTTTATAATGTACTCTATTTTAGCCATCAGAGACAGGACATTTAAAAAAACCTCTCTTTTCTGCATATAGAGCCTAAGAAGAATATTTGTGCCTGGTTTCATGGCCCAAAGTTTTTTATTTTTTGTAAAAGCAAGCTTTGAAAGCTAAAAATGGCCGCCATTTAGAATTTTATAATATACCGATTTGAAGAAAATAGTGAGAGAAAATATTGCATAATCCTTTCTCAGTACGCTTCTAGAGCCTGTAGAGAATATTTGTGCCAATTTTCATGGCTCAAAGCCCTGTAGTTTTTTAGAAACTGCGATAAGTCAGTCAGTCAGTCAATGGGTTTTGGCTTCTATATATATATATATATAGAAGCCCTTTTTATGGTCTCCAGAAAATAACCCTGATAAATCTAGGCATGGCCTCAACCCACTGATATGGACGTTCCAATACTTCCGATTCTAGTACATATCGATACTTTTCTTTCAATATTCACGGTATCGGTATCGTATCGAATCGTTCGATATTATCGTGGTAATAAATAAAAAAATAAAAAAATAAAAAAAATCAAACTATTATTAATAAGGTCATATTCATAATTTTTATTTTTTTCTGGCATCTTCTGATCCGATACTGATACCGATACTCTCGGTATCGATACTTTGGATCCGATGTTATCGGGGTATCGATACTTTTCTTTTAATACTAATTCGATACGAAATATCGGATCGAAGTCGTTATCGGAACTGGAACGTCCCTATCCACTGATGGCTCGTGCACGGGTGAATCCTTGCTGGGCTGACCAAGTACTGATGAGGAGTTGTATGGAAGTGCAACCAGTGTTCCAATGGCAGTGCCAACAGTTCCAATGACGGCACTGCACATGGCCAGGTTCTGGTCGCGTGTTCACGTTCGCTGTTTAGAGAAAGATTATAATTGCTGTTGGTAACAGTCAAATAGCATTCAATGAAATTTGAAACCTGAAATTACTTGAACGTCATCAAAATCATCGTCTATGAGTAAATCGAGATGCTATCGAATGAAGAATTCAATCGTTTTTGTGCAAATAATTGTCTACCACATTACTCGGATTATGTACTTCCATTTAAACAGTTTTTTGCTATAAATTAATCCTCTAAAAAATTTATATCTTAAAAAAATGGGAAGTTCCTGAGTGTCTATCTAAGTGCCTTTCTTTTGTTGTTTGTTGTTATGTAGGATTGTAGGTTCAGACGCAAAAATAGGATTGAAGGCTGGAATTTACAGAAAGGTCTTGAGTTACGTTTCATGAATTACAAAAATTACACTAACATTTTTATTCATCTTTAAAATAATATTTTTAATTTTCAATCTCATTTTAAAGTAGATTATCTTTTTAATTTTTAATTTTTTCGTAAATGTCAACATCATACCCTTTTCACACTTTTTTCATAACATATTTACTAGATTTCAAAACATATTTGTAATTTTTTGAAACTGTATCTTTCTTATAATCATTGTATTATTTGAACTGTGTTACCTATATAGTACAATGCAATTACCTGAAATTCATTTTAAAATTAGCAAACCTGGACATCTAAAACAAAAGTTTCTAACCAGTGCCAAATGTCTAAAACAACTTGCCTAATATGTTAGCAAAAACCACACTAATTTTAGCGTCAGGTTTTGGTGGGAAGAGGTTGAATAAAATTGAAAAACATTATCAGGTTTTTTCAAATATTTTATAATCGACTAGTTTTTGCTTGAATACCACACTTTGCAAAGATAATCTACATTAAATTTCCAACAAAATGATACCGTATATTGCCAACCAAACGAGAACGGTGCTTAGGATGAGGGGCATATTGTTATTTTTTTTATTTTACTACCAGCAAATGTCCCAAATGATCCACATTCCATGCTCCATTTCCCTATTTCTCGTTTATTTAATAACATTTTTACCTCGAAAAATCATTATAAGAAGGACAGATGAACTTTTCAGTTCTTATAAATATTTTCTTCCTACATAGAGAAAGTGGAGAGTTGAACCTTTAGAACAGAAACCCTATCATGATCATTTTAAGGGAAGCAGTAGGAGTGCAGGGGTCTCGAGAAAAACTCGCCGCAATAAAAATTTTTTGTCACTTCTCCTCCTTACTCCAAGACACATACTCGCCTATTGTTCATACTTATAGGCTGTCTCTTGTCAAAAATTGTCAAAAAAATGCTCCCACTGCCTTAGTATATTTTTGAGTTACTATACATTTACTCCTCTATTAAAAATTATATTCCTCCTTACAACAATATTTAAATGGTTATTGGCTGTCTCTTGTTAAATATCTAGTTATAAGCAAGTATTGTAGTGACATGTTTACTCTTACACTTCTAAGTGAACTTGTAAATACGATATGTTAATTAAATAATTAAATAGTTAATTAAATAATGTTAACTAATAACTTTTAAAATATAAAATTACAAAAAAAAATGTATAAATACTAACTTTGGTCTTTAGTATATGATTTGTTCAATATTTGGATATGTTGCTAAGCTGAGCAAGTGCATATGTAAATGGTATATATTAATTATACATATAGCCTGGAAATTATAATTTGATATATTACAGAACTTGTAGTATTTGTGTAAAACTGTCTGTCGGACCTACATACTTAGAAATGATTTGTAGCTATGGATTGATGTGGTATGAATCTAATTTTACATATGTCTTCAATCCATTAAATGTGTTGTTAGACATGTTTTAGCACTAGACCATCCTCAGTATCTTAACACTTGTAGGTTTATTTAGTTTCCTATTATCTTGGCTTCTTTAGTGTTGTCAATTTGTTTAAAATAATTTCTGATTTGTTTCACATGACACAGAATTCGAAAATATTAAAAATATTAAAAACTGGATGTGTTTGGGAGCACACTCCCAAATGTAGTATATTTCCGGGCTGAAGCCAAAAGTGTATCCGTTTATGGAGTAATTTTTTTGACTGTTATATTTTTTATCCCTGGTATACCTTATAATATTACCCTTTTATATTAACTTTGGACTTTACTGTCCAATTTGTCTAATATTTGGATATGCTGTTAAGCTAAATAAGTGAATTTGGAAACAGCATATATTAATTAAATTTACCCTGTATATTTTAAATGGTAAAATTATAAAATGGGTGATATTATCAACTTTGCTATTTATTGCTTGATTTGTCTAATATTTGGGTAGGTTGTTAACTTAAGCTAGTATATTTGTAAATGATATATATATTAATCCTATCTACTCTGTATATTTTAAAATATAAAATTATAAAATGACCCAAAAATATTAACTTTGATGTTTATAGTTTGATTTGTCTAATATTTGAGTATCTTGTTAACTTAAGCTAGTATATTTGTAAATTATATACATTAATCCTATTTACTCTGTATATTTTAAGATATAAAATTATAAAATAGGTTAAAAATATTAACTGTAATGTTCATAGTTTGATTTGTCTAATATTTGGGTATGTTGTTAAGTTAGGTAATTGAATGTATAAAAATCATGTATTAATTACATCTACCTTGTATATTCCAAATCATAAAATTGCAAAGTAGGCTAAAAAAATTACTTTGTTGTTTATTTTTTTATTTGTTTATAATTTGGATATGTTGTTAACCTAAGTAGGTGAATCTGTAAATTGCATGTGTTATTCTTATCTAACTTGTATATTTTAAAATATAAAATTATTAAATAGTTAAAAAAAGTTGACTTTTGTATTTATTTCCTGATTTGTCTATAATTTGGATATGTCATAGTCTTAAGAAAAAAGCATGTGTAAGCAGCACATATTAATCCCATCTACCCTGTATCTTTTAAATAATAAAATTGTAAAAATGGGCTAAAAAATTAACTTTATGTTATTTCTATTTACCTCAAAAATTTTAAATTATAAAAATACAAAAATAAGAAAAAAATACTAACTTTTGTCTTTATTATTTGATTTGTCTGCATTTCGGTATGTTGTTACTAATACATGTGTACAATGCATATATTATTTCTCTTTACACTGTATATGTTAAATTATAAAATTATAAATAATTGATTAAAACCAACTTTGCTTTTGATTGTCCAATCTGTTTAATATTTGGATATGTAGTTGTCCTGGGCTAGTATATTTGTAAAACCTATATATTGTTGTTATATACTTTGTATATTTTGTATTGTAAAATTATAAATGTAGGCTAAAAAAATGAACATGGCTCTTTATTGTTTGATCTGTTTATAATTTTAGTATGTTGTTAACTTTAGCAAGTGTATGTCTAAATTATATGTATTAATCTTGTTTACTGCGTAAATTTTGAATTATAAAACTATAAAGTAGCTAAGAATATTAACTTTAGTAACGAAGTAAGAATATTACTTCATTACTTGCACGCTCTTGACTTCTTCTCTGTACACTCTTGTCTTTCTGTCCCGGAGAAATGAGATTAATATTAATTTATGTTGTTGCCTTGCACTAAATAAAGGAAATTGTCAAAATCATACGAATCTAATTAATTTTGAGGTAAACAGGAAAACAAGTGTGCAATTAATGGTTATATAATCATTACGACATAATTTACTGCGATTATAATGACAAACAAATTACTACTATTTCCAATTAGGTTATATGTTTAAAACTGACATAAGCATCCGTTAACTATTTGTTCTCTTGCAGTGTGTCTAACTGATTAACTATTCGTTAGACAAGGTAAAGTACGCTAAATATAAAAGTGGAGTGAGTGACCTTGAGCCAATAGCCAGTTTTGAAACCTATAAACATATTTATGTTGCTGGCCTAAACTTTGTATTAGACAAATGAAATGTACAATTGATTTAATGCAGTGCAGATGATCAAATATTTGCGATTACCACTCATAAACTGTGATCTGGAACACTGCAAAGCTGAGGCGAAGGTCGTAACAAATTTGAGGTTAGGCCCACTTTTATATGTTATGTAAGTAGTTGCATTAATCTGATTTTACTATTATCGTAGACTCTTTATGATATTTTGCTCCTCACTTAAATCGCTAATAAATTCTCCTTTACTGAACTACTCTTAGTAGAGTCGGCCTCCCTCACTCACTATTGCCTGAGTCTTTCTTTGTATGAAGTCAGCTAATGGTCCAACAGTACTGTTAAAATATTACGTTATTTCAAATTTCATCTGGTTAAATTTGATCCATGGATAAAAGGGGGCTTAGGCGGCTAAATGAGTTTCCTTAAGCGGTTCACAGAAATTAATTTAGTTATCAATTTTAATTAACTATAATAATTCGTTGTTTGATATCCACAAATTAAGATTTTTTTGGTACGAAGTAAATATAATTAGTGGTCGGGAATGTTACAAGTAGTCGTTAGAGTTCTGGAATATCACCTTTGGTGAGACAATCTTAGTTTAATAACCATTGACAGCCGACTTTGTCAACATTACCGGTATAGAAATTGCCGCTGATTTCTCCACCAGTGTTTCGTTCTAAAAAAACACTCGGCAGTATTGAGGAGAAAATTCTCTCGTATTTTGCCGGACCCATTACGATTCTTGAAAATACTACACTTTCATGAAAACCTGCAAATTTCCGCTTTTTTAGCAGCCAGAAAATCTCGTGGTTATATCTCGGTTCACGTATTTCTCACTCGAATTGAATTTATTACTCGGACAAAATTATCAATTGTTTTCCGGTTCATAAGTTAATAGCCTACATTCGTCCTGTGTTTGGCTAATTTCTTAGCTACAACACGGCGAGCTCAAAAATTAGTGCACGAAATGCCACGTTTAAGTCGTGGCTACCAAATTTTCGGCAACGTACAGTTGCCGGAAAATTCTCTGTCATGTTGCCGCTGGCAAATCTCTTGGGCACATGACACATGACGTTTGGCAAATGTGTCGTATATTGCATTCACAAAATTGCTTGGTCAACTATGGGTCAGGAAATCATCCGTTTGTATAGTGGCTTGTTAATTCTCATTTCCCGGTTATATTGCACCAGGTAAATCTCTTGACCGTAGATTAGTCAGCAAATTTTTGGTGTCTTGGATGTATTGATGAAATAAAATATTTCGCTCGTATTGTTACAAGCAAATCCTGCCGAGATATCAAATCAAATGCACGGTATATGTACATCTTAAAACGTTGGGAAATAGAGAGTAAGGAAAATTAAGAATTTAGTATATAACATGTGAGAAATTTGAGAAATATAAATATTGTTATTCAATATAATGGGCGCATTCACGATAACGCGTCGTTGAATTTCCCCACGAAAAAGTGGCACTGTAGTAAAGGTTTACACAGTACATGTAAAGAGGCTCTTACAAGCAGGTAAAATTAAAATTATCGATAACCCTAAATTAATATTGAAGATAGTTGACATCCCGACTGTATGCGAATCATAATATAAATAATTTAAATTGAAATATTTTCAGTTCATATAGGCTATATGAATAAATTTTTTCACTAAATAAGATTATAATACATAACATAAATCGTAAGCTGTCCGTTAGCCGACATGCGCAGCGAAGGCTAATCGATATTGGTTTGTCGAGAATGAAAAATCGTGTTGTAAATTAAGCTCCATTTCGTTATTGTTATAGTTGAACGCATATCCAGGGTTGTAATACTTGCTACGACAATTAGTATAGGTGAAATATTTTTATAAGGTATTAAAGATGATTATATGCAGTATTGAATTTAGTTAAAATGGCAAAGATCTACTAGAAGACGAGTTTTGAGGTAATGTACGATAAAGGAAAGGCAAAACACACAATTTCAATAATAGGTAAACATACCCAGACAGCACATAACGTCTATACAACGTCTATATAAGAGCTTGAAAGTTAAATTAACGTCTAGGTCAATATTCGTACATCTATTAGACATCTGCGATATCATGTCAAAAAGACATCTAACGCGGATGTCAAAATGGCGTCAATTAGACGTTGTCGTACATTTATATGACGTCAACGTAGTAACATCAAATAGACGATGTATAGACATCGCCGAAAATAATAATCCAAGTATATAGTACAAATGAGTATATTTTTCGTCAATTGCTGAGAACAGAATATCAATTAAAGTTAATTGAAAAAAAATTAACGACGTTATTTTCTTAATTATATTTTATTTCCCTAATGACTACAATAATAAAAGAACATTTTTATTGGTTTGAATCCCAAACGAATTTATTTGTTTACCTCACTATATGAGGTAATTTCTTTATTTTATGGTAAAACAATTTAATCATTTCAGCTTTTTTATAGTATAATACTTAAAATTTCGGTTCAAAATGGATGGATTTGCATCCATGTGATGTAGCTTAAAGTAATTTTTGGCGAGAGTAAGGATTTTGGTAAAAATATTACCGCGATATTTTGATGTTATACACTCGATTAATTAATTATAAACATTTTACATTTTTATACTATATCTAGTTGTCCTTCAATAATTTAAAAGCCTGGCTGGGCGCAAACTGAAGGCGACATTCTTTTTCCCGATACGAGATTTGTTGATTTATAGTGTCTGTTAAAACGGGATGACAGCACACTGCGTCGACCCTTGCAGCACGACAGCATCCCATTTAACCAATGGTTCGAGCTATTGGGTAATGGGAGTGTCGGTTTCGGTGTGGTTCAGCCAGGGCCGGCGTCAGGACGGTGCAGGGGGTGTGTGCTACAGCACCGGGCCCGGGTAAAAATAAGGGGGGGGGCCGGCGGCCCAAAAGGGGCCTCGGTTGACATGACGTCCCTAAAAAAAAGGGGCATCACTTTTGGGGCGGGCCACCAAGCGGAGAGCCCAGCGGCCCAAAAAAGACCCAAGGGTCGACATCCCTGAAAAAGGTAATCACTTTTTGTTTTGGGTAGCCCGCAGAATCCCCGCTCACCCGGGCCCGCGATCGCTGACGCCAGCCCTGGGCTCGGCCTTAAAATTGTACCGACGCAACGCCATGTCGTTGGTTAATTTCACACACAATTCAAAGCTCATTCGAAGCCAAATATAGTTTCAGATTATGTTGAATTTAATAGATCCTCAACGACAAATATATTATTTTGGACTGAGAATTTTTTATCATACGATCATAAAATTATATTTGGAAGTAGATAACGAATTTGCTTAAGTTACAAGTGATTTGCAAATTCAAATTTCATATAGTACATCAACTACTTCACAGAAACTGGCCATAATCATGCATTTCTATTTTGGCGCCAATTTACAGATTTACTGGTTATTACCCACCGTAATTTTTCGTGGCAGTGGAAATTCTGTAAGGATCAGCCCTGGTGAAGTCCACGTTTGTTTTCGATGTTTGTTTTAGAATTAATTGTTTTAGAAGAAGTTACTTTTAATAAGAAAATTTTAACACAGTGGTGCACAGTGGTGTGTGAAGTGAACTGGAGGTGTAGAGATGTCTTTTCCACAGCAGTGCTGGTCAGTTGTGTTGTTCGAGGGTGATGAGTCTGTTGAAGCCGTACCCAAATTGTGGCTTCACGACGTTGTATTTCGTAAAGACATAGGAAAGTGTGTAGGTTATTGTAAGTGGCCATCAAAAAATGTTACCGAGTTGTCAAAAAAAGGTGCAGCCCCGGAAGAAAGCTGGGATTCATTCCCAGTAAAAGTTTTGGGTGATAACTATGGTAAGTTAAATTTTTTACCATTTAAGCCTATGCCTAGTCCCTAAGCTTATGCTCTGAATAGCTAAGCCTTTTGGCATCTTACATTTTTTATACCTCTAAAATTTACCTAAAGCCAAGGTTTGTGTTAATATGATGTTAGTGTCTTAAGCCAACACCGTTAGCCTAACTTGTCATTAGGATAGGGATATAAATTTGTTTAGGATTCATTATCATACTATGGATATGATTACTAGCCTATGGATTCATTAACAGCCAGTCACTTAACAGTTAATCATAGCCTAATATAACCACATTCCCTATCGTCTGCCCCTTGGTTCACCTGTATCATAGGCCTATTGTGTTTATGAATTCTGGAAGTTAAGGTTTTACATGAGAATATCAATTTTAATTAAGTTACGTAATAAATGTAGGTTATGCAGGCCCATTTACGGTATCGAAGGCCCTGATCTGCATCTCAATTAGTGATGCCCGATTGCGAGATGTACCTTTCTAAGCGTTTCGATTGTTTTATCCATTCGAAATGTCATTATGAGAGGTCATTAAAAATAATGCATTCTTATTTAATATAGCCTATAGGCTACATGTATTTACTTTAAAAGGAAACAAAATTAAGAGTTTACAAATAACATTGGAACAGGATAAATAGATATTAGCTTATTGACTTGCAGCAGCGTTCTCATAAACGAATGGATTATTTCAAATGAATTCATTCGAATGCATCACTGGAAACATTCTAAACGGAACATTTCGATAAATCAATATTTTGATAAAAAATATCATAAGTAAACTTTGATATTTTCATTCGGATGTTTTACGGGGCAGTTATGAAACTGTAGCCAGAACATCAATATAGGTACCAAATTCAGTTAGGCTATCGTACGCATGTATTAGGTCCATTAGGTCAAGGGATATCGTAAACAATTGGAGTCACATTTTTGTAGTAAGATGGCTCAAACTTATTATTGCAAGGCGATACACTGAAACAATTTTTTTTTTTTGCAAGGTGCAAGGCTTGCAGAAAGTTTTCACTAATTTTGTACACAGAAGTAGGAAAGTATTCTACTTTGCGGAGGTACCTACAAAACTAACTATAACAGTTTTACCTAGTAAAAATAAGTTTAAATTTAAAGGTACAGAAACCTACATTCTGATTAAATTTTTATTATTTATTTTCTAGGCACATATGAATTAGCCCGTTACAAATCCATCATAGCTTTGGATAAGTCCGACTTAGAAAGTTCTGACAATAACTCAAAGGTCGACAACAACAAAAGGAAAATATTTTCGAAAGACTTATATTCACCATCTCCAATTAAAAAACGTAGTAGAGATGGTTTTGTTGGTGAAGAAGGCAGTGATCATGACCAATTAAATGATGAAAGTTTTGACGCACACGAGTCTCCCCCTCCAATGCCAACAACCCCTACTAATTTGATCAACAACAAAGAGTTAAAGTCAGCTAAAAAGTGTTTGTACACCGATAGGCTTGCTGAGAACAAACAAGCATTTGTCAAAACTATCTCTCCCGCTAAAAAGCAGCATAAGCACAAAATAAATAAGCATCTCTCGAGTCCCAAAAAAAAAACTGAACCAGTATTGCCACTTTCCGAATTTTTTGGTAAGTAACCTTATTGGGCCTCAGAGGCCTAAGCCTATTTAATTACTGGTATGCGTTATTGGTTAAAGGAACTTAGGCCTACTTATCAGTACAGTAGAACCTCGATTAACCGTCACTCTTTTATCCGTCACTCTCTGTTATCCGTCACTGCCACCGGGCTTGCAATACGTTGTAAATTGATGTCGCGCAAAGCATGGAAGAAAATATAAGCGCCATTGTGATCAAACGCGACTGTCCGCGGCTAATGACCTTGATTTTCCGCCGATAATCACCACTCCCACGCAAGGAGTGGTATGGGGGCGAGTTATTTATTACTCATTGGCATGTTGATTTTTTTGGTTATACTACACACCTCGTAGTTCAGCGTTAACACTAGTGTTTGCTGTTACACAGTGTGTAGATATCTACTGGAGTAGGCCTACAGTAACTAGTGATTGTTAACGATGGCTAAAAAACAAAAATGAGTCGTACTAGTGCTTGACCAATAGATCAAAATTATTAAAAGTTTGAGGAAGGGCGAAACAGCTACAAGTATCGCGCTGATGTATGGTGTTGGCGGACTCATTTAAAAGATGACGGGCTTTCTTCTAATTTGAGGTTATGTAATTCACCTACGAACACTGAATGAGCACAGTATACAGTTTAGAAGGTCTGTAGCCTAATTACCATTGAATGTAATTTAAATATAAATATGTATTATCCATTTATACAAGGTTTAATTTCTTCCAAAATATTTTAAATTTACGTATTTTGAACAGATTTATAGCTGTTGCGTCTATTCTCTTAACCGTCACACTCCCGGTCCCAAGAGTGACGGTTAATCGAGGTTCTACTGTATTTGAAAGTGAGTGAAACCTAGTTGTTAGCACTTTGAGTTGTATTTTAAGGCATACTTTTGTGGATCTTAATCCATTTGGTTTTAGTGTATTTTCCTTCGGGGAAAGAAACTTACTAGATATATGGCATAGTAAGTCCTAAAGCATTGTTACACCAGAGCGAACAAGCATAGTGGATATGAAATACACTTTGGTGTGACTGGTACCTCGAGCGGTAGAGAACAGCAATCGGCTGACTAGCAGTGCTTGATAGTTGCATGTTTGTGTTTGCGCCTGCTCCATCCATTGGCTGTTTTGCAAAGAATGATGAAGAAATGCATTCTATCGAGTTCAGCGCTCGCATGTTACCTTCCTAATGAGAATTGAGATTTTGTAAATGGGCAACATTACATAGCCAATTATAAATGCTAAAGCCTAATATTAAATGCTATTTTTCTTGCCTTTATAACCTTTATTTTTTATATATACATGGAGTGTAGCTTTATGATTAAGGGCTTAGACCTAATATTTTAAACCGTAAATCAAACCAGCATGTTTATTTTGACTTTTTAATGTTTACAGCTTGGAAAAGTCAAGTAAATAAATCGCTTGCTACAATATCCATGCAACTGGAAGCTTTGACAGAAAATGTTGCACTAGCACTAGAAAAATCACCTAGGCCTAATACTGATGATCTAGATGATGAAGAGCAAGCTATAAATGACATAGTGAAGTACTTCCCACTGACAACACTTGATGATCTCCGAAAAACAGAAGAAGTTCTTAAATTGAAATCAGTATATGACAGACTTGTGAGTATGATCTTATGAAGTAGAGTAGGAAAAGTGTAGCTTTTATCGCCATTCAAAATAATTTTGTTAATAAACGGTATCAGGAAACTGACACATACCTTCTCCCTTCAAGTCATTTAAAACCAGAAGACATATATAGTGAAATAAAACAAATCAACAATTAATTATCACACAAATATCTACAAAATTTTATCAAAATCGGTTAGTAAATAACGGAGATATCGGTTTTTGAATATTTGCCATAAGAATAACATTGGACAACGTACTGCGTTTACCGCCAAACTAAAATATCAATTATCTTTGCAACCGGTTGACATAGACTAATGATTCAAGATACTAGATGATTTAGTTTTTTAAGCCAAATTTAATGGTTGCAAGTATATTTTCTTTAAAAGTTGCAATTTTTATGAAATTTGAAAAATATGAATTTTTTAACACTTAAACCTCCATAACTTCTGAACCTGAATTTTTACAGACATGCGGTTGGTGTCATTTTGTTTGTCATCTTGAGCACTAAAAAACCATGAAATTTTTATAAAAATCGTTAGAGCCGTTTTTGAGAAATTTGGATTTTTGTAATTTTTTATGGGTTTTTATGGGGTGAATACCCTTAAAAATAAAAAAATTCAAAAAAATGAAAAATACGCCTGGAGATACCACGGCTTTATACCTTCATGCCAAATTTCATGAAAATCGGACCACTGGTGTCGTCTCCAGCTTTGTATACATCCACACACACACACACACACACACACACACACACACACACACACACACACACACACACACACACACACACACACACACACACACACACACACACACACACACACACACACACACACACACACACACACACACACACACACACACACACACACACACACACACACACACACACACACACACACACACACACACACACACACACACACACACACACACACACACACACACACACACACACACACACACACACACACACACACACACACACACACACACACACACACACACACACACACACACACACACACACACACACACACACAGACCATTTTTTTGGATTCAGGGAGCACTATAACGAATATATCCACTAACAACTCAAATTCGAAAATTTTGACGAAAACAATACTTTCTCCATATAGGCTACTATATTACTTTCTCCCCCCTACTACTACTTTACTACTTTACTTACTACTTTACTACTTTACAGACTACTTTACTTTCTCCCCCCTATGTATAGGGGGGAGAAAGTAAAAATTAACGAAATGCTGGGTGAACCAGCTGACACCCGGCATGCTTTATAATGCTAACTCGAGGAATTTTCATTTGCTTTTGATGGTGAGCTCGTTCACTGCGCTCATTTACCCTCACTTACCTTCAAGTTGAGCACATTAACTGTTCTCATTTGCCGTCACTTTTAGCTCGTTTGCTTCGCTCCGCTATCTATGTTATCCTTCAGTGTTGGATAAGATGTGTTATGATAAGACACTGTTTTTTCCATTTTCAGGTGAATCACTTTAGTAGAATAGGAGGGAACAACGTTAAAGAAGGGACAAGAAGAGCATTGAAGGCCTTGATGAGTGATGAAGTGGCACAAAACTTCAGTTATTACGGACTTAAAAACAAAAGTCCATTTGTTAGACTAAACCTAAAAAATGTTCTCTTCGGTAAGAAAATTTTTTCTTTACATGTAGGGTATTATAGGCATATCATAGATATAATAGAAGGTCTTTAACAGGAAGGTTGAATGCATTTTGGTGTCCATGAAAGAGAGAGGGATGGAGGGGGAGAGAGGGAGATAGTTATAGATTTTAATATAACCCCTTTGATTTTGACAAGCCTTGGTATGAACTTGTAGGGAAATGTTTATTTAAATTTTGATTGGAATATAAATCATGATACCATTGTTATAAAGTTTAAAAGTCTAAAAAATGTGATAATTAGCCTACATTTTTCTATCATGCTTATAACGTTAATTCAAAACACAAAAGGGTTTCAACCAGACTGGAAAAGGTTAACAATGAGTTTTAAAATGCTCGAAACCATCAAATAAGGTAACTTTTGTAAACTGGTGGATGCTGTAAAAATAAACAACTTCTAAATTAGCATTATACATGTTGGTGCTATTATGCAGGATAAAATAAAATATGTATTCCTACTGTACTCCATTTATTTGCACTTACATTGCGATTACGTTCACAATGGCAAAAATATATAAAATATGTTAATTGGTCATCTTGATTTTGACTTGTCACTCTGGTTATCTCAGGCCCAGGCCCAATCACGATGTCTCTGATTATTATAGAAATCAACATTTTTTATATTTTTGCCATTGTAAATGTAATCACAGTATAAGTGCAAATATTTGGAGAAGTGTTACAAGACATGTTATATTTTATATTGCGTAGAAATAAAATAAATCTTGACAATCTTATTACTACAGTATTGGTAATTACAAACGGTATTGTGTTTGATTTCAGACAGTGTAAAAAAAAACTACCAGAATTCCACAGATGCTGAAATAGAGACAGTGGTTAAAGATTGGTTGAGACAAGCGAAATCACGTATTGATATTCGAAAGTAAGTTTTTTAAATGCTTGTTAGGCCTAGTTTTTCTTATTTTTTTAGGTACATCCAAGGGGGATGCAAGGAGTGCTATGATGGGGTTGAAATTTAAAAAAAAAATTCTGTTAAAAATATTTATTTTAATAATTTTAAATAGAGCTCTAACTGTACTGTTTTTTTTTACTTAAAATATACTATTATTTAAATCAGTACCTTTTAAGGTTGATGGAATCTTCTTTTCTTCAAATTATCTTGAGGTACAAAAAATATGAGCCTAATAATCTCAGGGAGGTGAGAAACTCCTCCACTGAGAAAAAACACTGTTCAATGAGAAAACTTTTTAAAACTTTTTTAAATTTAATGTGATTATCTATTGATTTAATACTTTCTGGCAAGTTTTGAAAAAATTTTGGACCAAGGAAACAACAACAAAAAAAACAACCTAACGACAACACTGAACACTCACTCCATAGGCGTTGTCACTCACTGGTATGGCGTTGTTGGTATTTTGGACCATAGGTTTCTCTTCAAACAGCTTCAGGTTATGAGTTACTGCTGTGCAGTTTAGCCTATTTCTTGTATTATATCCATGTTGGACTGGATATGACAGATGGTTTATTGACTTTTTATAATTAATGATCTCAAAAATGAATAGTCAAGGAACAGACAAGATGTTCAACTGTTTAACACTTTGGGTGCGGCACCGAAATGTGTAAAACCTTCCCCAGGGCCTGAAAATTTTTTTTGCATTAAATCTTACCTTTTGTATCCAGAAGCCAGGATCATGGTCGCAAACTGCGTTTCCAGGCGTTTTTTTTTTTAAATGGCGTCCAAAATCGTCAGTCTCCGGAGACCAGGCCGGCCCGCGGGAGGGGTCCGTAGGCACCGTGACGTAATTTCCCCACTTTTAGTCTCACAAACACATGGTTTTCACATAAAAAAATTTTAAATGGCACAATAACTAATATTTACTGTATTTACAGCCCCATTCTCCCTCCCAACCAATGTTTATTTCATTTACAGGGCATCGTGGAACTGTTCAAAACAGTTACCAAAACACAAACCTGGTTTGTCCGTACCTCACCAAAACGTCACAAAAACTAAAATAATAAATTATAAAACGTCATATAACTCGCCAAAACACGATATTAATAAGTCAAAACACGCAATAAGTAAGTAATAGATAAAAAGTCTCTGGAGACCGGGTCAGGCCCGTGGGAACGGCGGGCGACGCGCACAGAGTGTAGGGCAGGTTGCTATGGCAACAACTCCGAGCTTCTCCGCAAGGTCGCAGCACTGTGGCTGATTCATTCCACCGAGTGCGGGGGAGACTCGCGAGACCGACCAGGCCGGCGCGCGCATCCAGCCACCGGTCTCCGGAGACCGGGCCGCACCCGAAGTGTTAAAGGCTTCGCTACAGCTTTCCCTAAAACCCAACCCTCTAATTAACCTAATGGCCCTTTTCTGAAGTTTAAAAATATAATCCAAATTTTTCTTTGAGCCGAGAAAATTCTTCTTTTAAGCCAAGTATGAATGACAGATGAGTGAAGGATGATTGTGGCGCGATATTGTAGTCTTGTTACTGACTAAGGCCAACATATTCCTTAGACAGGACTGTTAATTAATAGCCAAACAGCCAATGGCAACTAAGGGACTTACATTTTAACGTGGGATCCGAACCACGATTTCGCCTCGGTTAATACAATTTACGAACTGGTCTGTAATCCTCGAATTATGAGGATGATCCCATGAACGAGTTCTCAATAGTGCGGACGTTAATCCCCATTAAATATCGCTCGGTCTTTCCGCGGCTGGAAATCTAGGTCGCATCGTGGCTGGCAAATCTTATGGACTTTCACGGCCATCAAACCTTGTTGCATTGCAGTCGTCAAAATATATTAATTTGCAAAGATTGTGCTCAAGTATTTGTTATAGGCGGTATTGGCTATGTTTCCAATGGTCGGGAATTTTTTTGAAAATGGTCGGGAAAAGTAGGGAATTTCATAAATGAAATTCGGTAGACACTCTGAAGTTATAATGATTCCCAATAGTTTATGAATGAACCAAAATAAGTAATTTTTTCTTGAACCTACAGTAGGCTAGTACCAGTAAAGAAAAAAAGTTTTATCGTCCATATACTGTGACAGACGGAGTGCTTTGGCACGTTCTGCAATGCACTTTGTTGCTACGTTGTCAATCGCCTTGGCATTTTTACTAGGGATGGTTATGAGGTATTATATGAACACATTTTACCACAACTCTGTTTTTATAAATAAAAGAGAAAACCAACGTGTTAATTATATTAACTTTTTAAGACTTAATATGTATTTATATTTACAGAAAACCACAAACATCGCAAGAAAAAAGCGGCAATGATAACCTTCAACCTGCACTCGCCTAAACTTCATGTGCCTATATTGACAACTAATATTAGCTAGGCCTAGTAGTCTAATTCAATCGTTTAGCCTATATTGTTACTTTGTAAGAATATTTAATTAACTTGGTGACTTTAATTTGTGCAATTGTAATTCTTGCGATTTTAATTCTTGAAATAGTGCTGGTGCACCTTTTTTGGTTAACAAGGTAGTTTATCAAAACGTTAAGATAAATTACATTAAATAATATGATAATGATATATAGGCATATAGATATATTGTGTTCATTATCTAATGTTTAGTTTTATGCTAAAATGCCCAAAAGAAGTTATAAGAACATTAAAGATGTGTCCAAAAGGCACTATTATAGATTGTTGAAAAAGAAACAACAAAGTTTTGATCAGCCCATTATCACTGAAACACAAGATGATACTATTCTTGATAGCAATACTAATAATTGCAGCACAAGTAATTCAGTGCATGCTGAAAACTTAACACATGTTTTATATGATAAGCCTTGTTCTTCAAAAAATGTAAATGAGTTTGTTGACAGAGTCGATATTGTAGATGAATCTTGTGATTTAAAATCCATTACACACAATTTGTCTGACCACGATTTACACTCGGATACCAGTACAGAATGTATTACTGTTCCAAATTGTAGTGACATAGATCTGTACTCAGATGATGATGAATGCAATAGCCATAATTATAGTGATGTAGGTTTATATTCAGATAATAATATTTCAAATTACTCTGAAGATTCACAACCCCATCTATTATTTGATTCAACATCAGAATGTAAAAATACTCAAACAAAAGAAACTTGTAGTGCAAGTTATTTGTCTAGTCTAGCCAATTGGGCTGTACAGTACCAAATTAATGGTAATGCTATAAATGCTCTTTTACAAATTCAGAAAGAAGAACCCGGTTATGAAAAACTCCCAAAAGATAGTCGAACTTTGTTACAAACACCTCGTGTAACATTAACACGAAAAGTTGAACCAGGTGAATACTATCATTGTGGCTTAAAATCTGCGTTGAAATTGTTCCTTGAGTCTAGCGTTAGTAATACAATAAAGAATATTGAATTATTTTGTGGGATTGATGGATTACCAATCTCTAAAAGCTCAAAAAGTGTAGTTTGGCCTATATTATGTTATTTCAAACAAGGTGATGTTAAATCTAAAGTGTACCCAATTGGTGTTTATCACGGTTATGATAAACCTAGCTGCTCCAATGACTTCATTAAAGATTTTCTTGAAGAAGCTATAGAGCTAGTACAAAACGGATATTACTGTCAAATTTCAAATACTTTGTTCAATATTAAAATAGCTGCCATTATTTGTGACGTTCCTGCCAAATCGTTTATTTTTAAAACAAAAGGTCACTGCGGTTTTTACTCTTGTTCTCGATGTGACCAGAAAGGTGAAAGTAAAAATGGCAGAGTATATTTTCCTTTAAATAGCTGCAACCAAAGAACTCATGCTACTTTTCTCCATAAAAGCCAAAATGAGTATCACACTGGGGAAACTGCATTAATTCATTTACCAGATTTCAATTTGATTAAGAATGTCCCATTAGATTATATGCATTTAATTTGCCTAGGAGTTGTCAAGAAGATAATATCTTTTTGGCTTTATCAACCAAAAGGGCAAAACAGATTACAAAGCCATGTAGTTGCCACTGTTTCAAATCAGTTGAAATCATTAGCACCATATATGCCTAATGAATTTGTCAGAAAACCAAGATCCTTTGATGAAGCTAAAACTTGGAAAGCAACTGAGTTTCGGTCATTTCTCTTATATTGTGGTCCAGTAGTCTTAAAAGGCTCAATAGCTCCTCGTTTATATCTTAATTTTTTAACATTAACAGTAGCTATTTCAATAATGCTTAGTAAAACCTTTTTTACCTTGTACTTAGACTATGCAGATAGTCTGCTGCATTGGTGGGTTAACAATTTTGCAAAGATCTACGGTGAACAGTATATCTCTCACAACATTCACAACTTGACCCATTTAAAGGAAGACGTAATTACGTACGGACCACTTGATGAGTGCAGTGCGTTCCCTTTTGAAAGTTATTTATGCCAATTGAAAAAATTGTTTATTAGGAAACCTGATAAACCTTTGCAACAGTTTGCCCGTAGGTACAGTGAAAATATAAATAACAGAAAGGGTGAAACCAAAGTTATAGATGACAATGATTGTGGAAGGTTTGTGTTGAAAAAAAATCACTGTGATGGTCCACTTATGAAAGATCTTCATGGTGTACAGTACAAGGAAGTTAAAATGAGAAACTTTATTTTGAACAATAATATTGGTAATAACTGTTGTAGATTAGGAAACGGTGAAAATGTTATTATTTCAAATTTCCTTGAAAGTGTTGAGGGCAATATCTTGGTAATTGGTAAAAAATACACAAAGGTAAAAGACTTTTTTTTAAAGCCTTGTGAATCCTCCAAAATAGGAATTCTATTTGTCAGTGATTTAGGTGACCTTCAAACTTGGGATATTAATGATATAACTATGAAGTGTGTTATGTTTCCACATTTAGATGGTTTTGTAGTTTTTCCACTTTTGCACTGTTAATAGTTAATACAGTAATTTCCGGCTAACTGAAGTGTTTCCCACAAACACACACTACTGAGTTGATACTGAGTGGCTGTACTGAGTTGAACTGTAATTAACAATATAAAAAAGTCAAAATGGTAGTGATGGAATTGATTTTCTTGTACAAACAAATCAATATCATTAGAGCACTTTCTGCCAAATTGATTCATTAGAACTTTTAACTAAATAATCATAATCTAATACTGTACATAAATTTATGTTTGTTTTATGAAGTAACTCTTAGGAAAGCTATACTTATTTTTTCTAAGACTTTCTGCCAATTACCCAAGACACCTCTGGTAATTGAGACTATACTGTATTTAAGTGACAAAATCTTTTAAAATGTTTTTATATATTTATAACAATATTAGGTAAGTTTCCTTGAGTACATGGCATTTTTAAATGCTTCATAACAATGTACAACCCATCTATCTATAACAAGAATACAGTGTAAATTTACAAAATGTAATTGTGTGCACAATTTTTTATCTTTGGTTTACATCATTATACTGTAATGTTTAGCTTGGAATTTTTAATCTACAGTGGACTCCTCTTCCGACCACCTCGGCCACTCCTGACTGGGTTACAAAATTGGCAGGACCAATTAGAGGTGTTATAAGACAGAAAATTGTATTTTTAAATAGACCTCTACATATAAAAATAAACCATACATCCAGTTCATATGGATTTGTCTTGATAGTCAGTATAATTTAAACTTATTTGCAGATATCAAGATGTTAAAAATGTTGTCTTGTTTCCTCTATTACAAACTTACAATTTCAGTTAGCAAAACTCATCTTGGAAACTATTTTGTGTGCAATACTGCACAGTAACACACACTTTACAAACTAGTTAAAATTGCGAAACCTTCATAGCTTGTCGCAAAATCTTCAACACAATATTCAGTAACTTTTAAATAAAAAACTCTTAGTAAAAGATAAGATCTAAATCAAAATAATAAGATATACGACAATGAGCACCAAAAAACCGTCAATCGATTGACGTACTTTGTGTACATTTTAACCAGAAACTGAATAAAAGATTTCCTGTATCCCTTCCGCTGTAAGAATCACCCACGAGCAGATATCACATCCTCGAAAGGCCTGCTGGACCATCCGATGGCCAAACCAACCGAGGCGGAACGAGAGGGAGACTATTGTATTTAACTCTCTATAAAATTCCTTGATTTCTAATTGTTGAATTTGTTAATTATACTTTAATAATTTCTTTGGAATAAAATGTTTAATGTGTTCAAGATAGATATATTTGAAATCACATTATTATTTTCAAAAATGTATCAGAATACTTACAGGTTTTAAAATTTAGTTATGGTTCAGGCAGTGAATATCAGCTATGTTATATTTTCATTCATATAGTTATAACTACTTATAAAAGGAAAGATAATTATATTTTATTAATTTAACTGTTTGCACAACTTCAATTTTACTAGTATTGTAAAATAACACAGCACACAATAGATTGAAGTTTCCGCAATTGTAATGTTTTATTAATTTTTTATACTTAATAAATTGTTCTGTAAATTGGTGTGATTTTTATTTTTAACCTTTTTTTATTCCTGTTTTTCTATTTTAAGGTAAAAATGTGACCTACAAAAATAACGCTCTTTCATCTATCAAAATCATACATTAATTTTTTTATATGTAGTTTTACTTTGAAGAGTTTAAATTAAATATTGCAGGAATATCGAAAGTATTAAGTGCACAAACATAGTGTGATGTACAACAGAGCTCTGCTGAATTTTTGACATGCATCTCTGATTTCTGGACGGCTGAATAATATTTCTTTCATATATGAAGCATTCAAGATTTTGGGCATTAGTACTCAATCAAAGTTAGTAAAATCTTACATTGAGATAAATGTTCATTGATTATTGTTTAAAATTATAAAATACGCAGGTGAAATACTCCAAATAGTTACATCATACAAACTATCATCCCAGCTAATATACTCTAAATTTTCCTCAGTGTGCTGTACTCACTACAATCATCAGGCAACCAAACTGCATACCATCCAAAGCTTTTGTGGATCCTTTCTTCTATGCCTTCTACCATACTACACCTATCCAGCTTCTCGCTTGTTTCCTCTATTGCTTATAGTCACTACCGCATGTTTCTTCACTCCTTTTTGTTCGCAGATGAATGAGTAACTTCAGACCCCATCTAGAAAGCCCACAACGATCTCCCCTCCTCCCTCCACCCCCCTGGCCATCACCTTACTTTCCTACCAACCCCCAAGGAGGTGCACTGGCGGGGGGAATGCCATCATTCCTCCCCAGCCATCCCTTACCTGTCCCTAATACTTTCCAAAACATATCTATTTTACATAGACTAGATGTGAAATCAACATTTACCTTACGTCAATTTAATACACGTTAACTAGATGTCCATCTATATTACATTTATTAGATCTAAAATTAACATCTCTTATTCGTTAATTTTTGTATGTTAATTGGATGTTGTGTAGATGTCAATATATGGATGTGTAATTAACATCTATTGAACATCTATTCTACATCCACGTAGAATGTTGATATAAGGTCGATAATAGTGACATTTGAACGTTGTAGGAATGTCTATTAGACGTTAGACGTCTATAACGGTCACGTCTAATAGACGTCTGTGGTTTAACAAGAGGTACATCTATTAGACATCTAGTTGATGTGACTGTGCTATCTGGGATACCGTATGTTTCAGGTAACCTCTTAATCCTACAAATTAATTTATGAGTCTCCCGCCAGCTCATAACACTTTACGTTTTTAAAAGTATCTCTAATCTGACATTTCTTCCTCCAGTAGCCTATTTTGAGCCACTTACCTATACCAATTCAGAGTTAGCTAAAACAAGCTAATCGTCAATTATGAATAGATCACGTGACTGAAACTATTTTTTCCAGTTTGACAATAATATCAAGGATTTCCTGGACGTCGAAATCCGAACTTGCATCATGGTATTGCGTTTTTGACTTCAAGAAAAGAGTCAATTCTACTACGAATAACTTTTTTTGCAATTTTACATGGAGTTGATTGATCTTTAGGCTGGTAGTTGGTAACTTAGTTCATTAGGCTTGTGGAGATTATAATTTATGCCCTTTTTTAAGTTTTCCTAAAAATAACCCTGATAAATCTAGGCAAAAGGCATAGCCTTACCCCACTGCTAGGGACGTTCCGATACCTCCGATACTAGTACATATAGATTTTTTTCGATATTCATGAAATCGGTATTCTATCGAATTATTTGATACTGTATAATCATACTATCGAAAGAAGGTTTGGCATATCGTATCAAAAGTATTGTATCATATATAAATTATTAAACACGTCCGGGAAGTAAAACTTTCTATGATAATCTGGCCAAAAATTTTAAAAATTTAGGTAAGTTTTTAAAGAGCGCACTCGGCCTTGAAACTGTGGCCACGAAGCGTCGCAGGTTCGAGACCCGAGCTTGTCGCATACTTTTATCAGTACTGTTCGTTCTCGTACTGTACCGGCTCACTCCTTGCCTTGCGTGATAACGTCCACGAATAGATCAATATACTATGTGGGAGGGGCGAGGGCAAGGTGAAAAGAGGCCGTCACCCTCTAAAAAACAATAATATTTCACGTTTAGTTTTTTGACACTATAATTGATTGTTTATTTATTACTTTATTATTTATATTTTATTACAATGTTTTTAAATGTAAAGTTACATTGCTTATAATTTATTCATATATAATTTTTGTTACCCTACCTATTTCCCTACAAATCAATAGACAATACACAATGTTCACAAATCCGAACAAAGTTATATTATCAATGTAATTGGACATACCATGCACAAAGGAAGAATTTTTGTAAAGATCGTTACGTAAAATAAATGAGCAAATTAAAGTTTAAAAGTAAATTTATTTCACGAACGTTTAATAAAAAAATTGTTAAGTGTATCAGCTATTTAAATTACTTTAACTTGTTTTTAAATTCCGTATTAACAGTTAAAACGACCTAATTTAATATGACCTTACTGATTTTATTTTTCTCTGGCATCTTCTGATCCGATACCATAAACCACGGTATCGAAACTTTGGATCCAACAAATTTGGACATATGCTTTCGGAGCACTGCCTTTCGGAATCATGACTTTCGGAGTTGTGCTCTTTCGGAGTTGTGACTGTGGGAGTTGCACCTTCGGGAAAATGACGTACTGAGTGACGCCTCGACGCCTGAGCAAACTCTATGGACGATTTGTTAGTGTTGTTGTTAATAATGTTTTTGTTAATATTGGTTTTGCTCTTTCGGAGTTGTGCTCTTTCGGAGATATGCTTTTAAAGTTGTGCTCTTTTGGAGTTGTGACTTTCGGAGTTGTGCCTTTCGGAATTGTGCTCTTAAAAACACATTATAATGTTAGAAATAAGAAAAATTCCCAAAGGATAGTTGCAATTTAAATATATGGTCAAGAAAGCACATCTCCGAAAGAACACTACTCCGAAAGCAAATCTGCGAAAGAGCACAACTCCGAAAGGCTTAACTCCGAAGGACACTGTTCCGAAACAACTAGGAGTAAAGACTGTCGGAAATCTGCTTTGTCGGAAATATGCTTTCGGAGGTGTGCCTTTCGGAATTAAGTATTTCGGAGTTTTGCCCTTCGGAACTATGCCGTGAAAATACATATTTTATTTCGGAGGTATGCCTTTCGGAGTTATGACTTTCGGAGCAGTACATGACACTCTCTACAGTATAGCATTATAACCTCCTTGGTGGTTTTACCACTGGCTGGTCAAAAAGAATGTCAGCGCATGCGCACTAAACTCTCTACAAAGGTGATGGAAACGACGAGGCGAGACATAGAAACAAAAGGATACTTTTAACCTTACTATAACTTGTACCATTTCCCAATAGTGTATCTATAATAATTTTAACAACACATAATGAAGGTAAATTTATGACAATTAGTCTTGCCACTGGTGTACTAGGAGATTAGGAAGGTTCATGTTTTGCTGTTCAAAAGTAGTAGGCCTTAATACCTTTTGGCCTGTACTGTTTTGCAAAATATTTCAAATTATTTGGGACTACTTTTAAACATAATACGACATTGAGATTATTGCTCTTTTAAGACGATGCTTTAATTTATTAAGACATTGTCGTTTTCTCTACTGAAATGTCTACTGAAGTCTATCTGAAGCTACTTTGGAGCAATCAGTTCACTAACCTGGCCTTATTTGGTGCAAAGTCAAAAATTTTGGTAAAAGGACTCCCTGTATACATTGTCGTTGCCTGGACGACATTAGTATACAAAATTAAAAGTAAATAGAAAATAAAACTAAAATAATGAAAATCAATCAATAAAAATGACCAATCTTGATAATTTGCAAAAAAAGAAAAATTATGTTTACACATATATAGGCAAACAGGCTTAAGAGAGGAGTGGATGAGCCCCACACTTGCCGGACATGTGGACTGTTTTTTAAACAGTCTGAAAACTTGAGGTCACACGTCGACATATGCTGTTAACAAACCTTACAAAAAACCTTACAATTGCAAAGCTTGTAAAAATTAATTTGGATAAAATTCTACATTTTTTGTTTATACAAAAACCACGACCATTACTAAAAAAATTTCGAATTTTAACGGTTTTTGATCATATCATGTAATAATTCAATGGTGTTTTTCTAGGTTTAAACTTCATTATATTGGAAGGTTGTAAAACAATGGCCAGAGATTCGTAAGGAATTGAAATTCACGATATCATGTAGTCAAAATGAAAAATATAACTAAATGAATCCAACATCAATATCGCATGGTGATAGAAGGGCCAATGATATCCAAAAGGCGTAGGGTGACATCAAGGTCAGTATAAGATATGCAAATATAGACATTGTGGGAAACAAAAAGTAGGTGTGAGTAGAAAAACCGTTTCCTTGCCACATTTGTGGAAAATACGTTAAGAAGTCCCAACACTTCAGGAATCATACGTTTTTACATACAGGTGAGTAACCTTACAGTTGCCAAGCCTGTGAAATGTCTTATACTAAGAAAGGATCCTTAATTGCACATGCATTGGCACACACTAGAGAAAAACCTCAAGCATACCAGATATGTGAGAAATCCTTTACAACATCAAGCAAACTTTGGAGTCACACGCTGGTACACACTGGGAAGAAACCTCACGCCTGCCAAATATGTGAGAAATCTTTTACAGCATCCAGCAAACTTAAGAGGCACAATTTGACACACACTTGTGAAAAATCTTACAGTTGCCAAAAAATACCTTGTTCACACATGCATTGACACACACTGGTGAAAACATTACCGCTGTAGAACTTGTGGAATGTCCTTCATCCAAAAAGGAACTTTGGATAAACATGCATTGACGCATACTGGTGAAAGACCCTACCGTTGTAAAACTTAAGGAAAGTTCTTCACCCAAAAGAAATCTTTGGATACACATGCATGGACACACACAGGAGAGAGACCTTACGCATGTGAAATATGTAAGAAATCCTTTACAAGTATAAGTAATCTCAGGGCTGTGATTCTTCAATCAACTTAAAGATTTACACACTGATACACACTGGTGAGAGGTCTTACATATGCCAAACTTGCGGAAAGTCATTTACACGTTTAGCACACATGAGGGTCCTTATGTTGACCGACAATGGGGAAAGACCATACCTATGTCAAAAATGTGGAAAATCTTTTACTCGGATTGGGGCTTTGAATGTTCACGCATTGACACACACTGGAGAGAAACCTCATACATGCCAAACATGTAAGAAATCCTTTATAACATCAGGCAACCCTAGAGACCCACACGTTGACACACAATGGTGAGAAACCTTACACATGTCAAATATGTAAGAATTCATTTACATCATCAAGCAACCTTAAGACTCACACGTTGACACATACTGGTGAGAACCTTACAGTTGTCAAACTTGTGGAAAGTCCTTTGCCAAAAAAAAGGACTTTAGACACACATGCATTGACGCACAATGGTGAAAGACCTTACCGTTGCAAAGCGTGTGGTAAGTCCTTTACCCGAAAAGCACACTTGGATAGACAGGAAAGACACACACTGATGAAAGACCCTTACCTTTGCTTAAATAGTGGAATGTCCTTCACCTGAAAAGGAACTTTTGATAGACATACATTGACGCATACTGGCGAAAGACCCTACCGTTGCAAAGCGTGTGGAAAGTCCATTGCCCGAAAATCACACTTGGATGGACACAAAATGACACACACTTGTGAAAGAATTTACCTTTGTAAAATTTGTGGAATGTCTTTCACCCAAAAAGGAAGTTTGGATACACATGCATTTACACACACAGGAGAGAGACCTTACGTATGTGAAATATGTAAAAGGTCCTTTACAAGTTCAAGTAATCTCAGGACTCACACATTGACACATTCTGGTGAGAAACCTTACAGTTGCAAAACTTGTGGAAAGTCCTTCACCCAAAAAGGGTCTTTGGACACACATACATTGACACACACAGGAGAGAGACCTTACGTATGTGAAATATGTAAGAAATCCTTTACAAGTTCAAGTAATCTTAGGTCTCACACCTTGATACATACTGGTGAAAAACCTTACAGTTGCTTAACTTGTAGAAAGTCCTTTACACACAAAGGGACCTTGAACAAACATGCATTGACCCACACTGGTGAAAAACCTTACAGTTGCCAAACTTGTAGAAAGTCCTTTACACACAAAGGGACCCTGAACAAACATGCATTGACCCACACTGGTGAAAGACCTCACCGCTGCAAAACCTGTGGAAAGTCCTTCACCCAAAAAGGGACTTTGGATACACACGCATTGACACACACAGGAGAAATGCCTTACGCATGTGAAATATGTAAGAAATCCTTTATAAGTTCAAGTTATCTTAGGGCTCACACATTGACACATACAGGTGAGAAGCCTTACAGTTGCCAAGCTTGTGGAAAGTCCTTTACCCAAAAAGGAAACTTAAACAAACATACATTGATACACACTGGTGAAAGACCTTACAGTTGCCAAACTTGTGGAAAGTCCTTTACCCGAAAAGGGACTTTGGACAAGCATACTCTGACAAACACTGGTGAAAGACCTTACAGTTGCCAAAGTTGTGGAAAGGCCTTTGCCCATAAAGGGACCTTGGGCAAACATGCATTGTCACACACTGGTGAAATATCTCACCGGTGAAAACTTGTGAAATTTAATTTACACGAAAATCGATCTTGAATAGACATGCAATGACACACACTGGTGGAAGACCTCACCATTGTAAATCTTTTTAAAAGTCCTTCACCCAAATAGGGACTTGAATACACAAGCACTGGCACACATAGGAGAGAGACCTTCCGCTTGCGATATATGTGAGAAATCCTTTACAAGTTTAATTAACCTTAGGACTCACACATTGACACATACTGGTGAGAAACCTTACAGTTTCCAAACTTGCAAGAAGTCTTTTGAACGGTTATCGTGCCTTAAGAAACATTACCTTACACATACTGGATAGTGGCTACATATATAGGATTCAGTAATTTTTTTCTAAAAGAAAGATTATTTCAAATCATGTATTTTATAACCGTTAAGCAGAATATGATCCTTGTTTTTAGGAACCGTTTTCTAATCAATTAAGACAATACTCCTATAAGTTTGTTTAATAGTACTGTCACCTACTCAGAAATTAGATTGGAATTACTAATAACATTTCATTTCAGTTGTATTCTTCTTAATATGATGCCTTGAAATTCTTGCAGTTTTGTTGATTGAATAAAGATTTGATTAGATGATAGCGATGGGTACATTGTTTTAAGCTTACAATTTAAGGACTTGACAATAAAAAAATACTAAGATTTCTACTGCCACCATTTCAACTACAGTTGCAACCTAATATATTTCGTTATATGTAAACGTCCACAGGCATGTCACTAAGCCTTGAGTTCAAGTGGTGATTCATTTATATGCTAGACTATACCATCTAGCCATATTCATAGTACGGTTATCGTAGGATTTCCACAATTCAAATGTAGTGGATCTTCACTATCATAATCAGTAAATTTTAGGTTTATGAATCTCAAATTACCAATTAATAGTTATATTAGAGCCCAGTTACATTGTTATAGTAGCATTAGTTGCTTAGATTGAATAAGCATTTTTTGAATAGTACTGTTGTTTAGATTAACATTAATATGTAGATATTATTGTGTTTAATATTTAATCAAAACTGTTTTTCTATTCCGCCTACTGATAAATAAATATGGTTACTTGGCAGCTTCATGTTGCGAACATAACTAGGAAACAATTAGTTCGTGGTGATGTAAAACTGAACAATAAGGTTTACACCGATACATTTACACCGATACATTTACACCGATACATTTACACCGGTACATTTACACCGATAAAAGGTAAAATGTAAATGCATCTCAACTTGGATCGAGTTCTTCAATAGCTACTCGTACTGTGTCATCCTGCCTTTAATTGTTTGGGATGTTCAATTTTCTTTGGAGAATTAATACATATCGCTGTCATGACGGATCTATGAGGGGCACCAGCCCCGGGTGCCTGTTAAAAGATGAAAACTTTTAATTCAAAGTCAAATTTTAATAATCTTATACATATTGTACAATTACTAATTATTTTTTATTGTTTTGACAAATCATAATAATAAAAAAATATATTAATTAATTACCACAGTAAACATTTATTGGAATCAATCGCAGGGAAAAACAATCCCTTCGGTATTGCACTGACTCATGGTTTGCGTTGGTTTACTTCATTATGGCGATACAATATTCAAATGTGAAAGTAATCATTTTTATTCTTCTACATTGTCTATATAACTAAGAACCTAGCGTAGATCTTCAATTACAAATATTACAACGCAAAATAAAGTAAGGTTTACCACATTCAGTTGACTCACAGTCACTGAGTCAGAGTGTCCATCAGGGAAAAATATTGTGTACAAAATTTACCACTAGAAATGTACTAGATTTTTCAGACATAGAGTAGCCACTGAGTGAAAGCTGTATAAATATATACTTATAGCATTAAAAATATGATTTCTGACTGTATAGGCTTGTATAAATTCTTGACGGAAATAACATGATGGATTATTTTGCACGATATAAATTACCTGCCACAAAATGCACTGCGTATAATGCACATTCTTGCCAACCTTCTGTTTCTAATCATGTAAGAATAAAGGTCAGGGCTATACAATGAAACGAGTTAGGAATGAATTAATAAAAAATTCTTGTCGTTGCAAAACAGGCACAAGAGCAAAGAACTCCATTTAAATTTTAAAAGAGCTAGATAAAACCAGGCGAAATCATGGTCCCCACTACAATACCTTGTTGCGCGGTAATTTGCAGAAATGTTTCGGGCGTTTTTATGTTTCGCGAAACAAGTTGCACTAATGGCTTACGTCCTTGACGGAAGTTAAAAACTTTTTCATACTGCCGGTCTTGCATGAAATTACGATTTGAATTTGCATTTTAATCCTATGATTACCACAAAACGTCTTATAACTACGAGGGGGTAAAAATATTTAAAATAATTTTTTCGGCCTCTGATTTTGTCAGGCCAGAAAGCCATTCTCTTTAACTAAACCTAAAATAGAACGACTCAGTAAAGTGTGAATGCTCATACGATTCATATTGTAATGATTCAACGCCATTTTATTGTTTTAATCGTATTCATGAAAACCAGTAAATGTGATGTAAAGACTAAAAGTATATTCTGCCGTAACACTGTAACCATGTACTTTAACTGCAACGGTCGGTGAAGAATTCAAAGCACAAGGCTCAGCAAGAGTGGACCAGTATAGGTCTATAGGACTAATGTTAACTCCAGCATTGGACTGACGGACGACCTGGAACAAGTGATGTGACTCGGCCAGTACACTATAGCTCTCGCTTGATCTCGCTCTCACTCCAAATCAGTTGAGTATTTGTATTAATACTTTCTTGCCGAAGTTAAGCGAAAACAGGAGAGCAAGGAGTGTACATAGGGCACCGGGTTTGTCTAGGAAAAAATACAACAGACTCGAACCCTGCCACAAAAATGACAAACAATAGGAATCTGGTCCTCTTAAACATTTCTCCTAAACCATTATAAATCAAGCTGGCTGACGAAAATTGTTTTTAAATATCTCTTAAATCAAGGAATATTACTAAACCTTCGTTTTGTATAGATACCTAAATTGGTACAAATTATACTAATCATTAGAATAGTTTATTCACTAGAATCTACGGTGCGAGAATAAAGTTACATACATAGACGAATAAATACATACACGAAATCAGAATGAAGTATAAATTAACTTTTCATGTACGCAACCTACGCGTAACTGCCGCCCCGTGGACTATTTTTGTTTGAGTCCATACATGTTATATTAACATGTGTTTAAGTGATAAATTTTTATGGCGTTTTTTAAGACACTTGACGAACTCTTTGGAGTGATTTATATCGTCCTACAATGCCCTGAAGATAACCCCTCCAGAGGGTCGAAACCGGTCGCCAGCTCATCGGTTCTCACTTGAATACCTACGGAATATGGTATTTCAAGCTCTAGAATGAATTCACACAGTGATTGGAGGCAAAAACCTCTGGCGATAAATAATTAATATACTTCCCATTATTATGGCCCAGCTGCAGCTAGTTTTGGGTGTCCCAGGATTTAGAGTTCACATTGTTTGATTAATTGCTGACAGGGTGTTTCTGTCAACCCCTTATTTTAGCTATTTATTTTAACATCTTATATTTTACTTTTCATTAATAAAAATTAATCGACTATTGTTTTTTTTCTGTGCCACTAAATGAAATATTACCTCCTCCTGGTACCCAAATTAATACGTGATAACAGCACAATCTGTTGGTGATTCACTATAATTAAAATGTTGTAAAAGCTCTTTTAATCCTGGGCCACATAAAAACGTGGACTTTTTTTATTACAATGGAAGTTCTGCTTCCGATTCAAAGTCAATTCAAAAACCAACACAAATCTACTTGTATTAAAATGTTTTATGTTTTTTCATCAAGCGGGCTTGGCTAAATGGTAAAGAAATAAAAATGCAAAATTGATTTTGAAGTACTATAAATTATTTGTTACTTGAATGAATGAAATAAAGCCTTAATGGTCACATAACACCGCTTGAACATTATTCTTGCTTAGGTTATTGTTTTAAGGGGTTAGTTCTTTTGGTATTATATAATGGGATTTGTTTTTCCAATTAAATAGGGCAAATAAGTTTTACGTAGTTCACTGTGTTAGCTTCTTCACTGTATTTGCTTCTTTGGCAATAAAATCAATATTTTTCCTTGAATGTTCTGCAAATATTATAAAATTACTCAGCACTAAATGATGGGATAAAATGTTTAAGTTTTGATACTAATGAATCATACTGTTGCAATGTCTAAGCCCTTTTCTTGTTTTGACATGAGTATTATATGGTGCATCGCCTTGGTCATGACATATTTTTTTCTACAACGAGGTTTGTTAAAACTAATACATTAATATGTAAATAAGAACTCAGTTTATTTTATAAAACATGGAAGGTTTAATGAGTTATCAAAAAAACAGAATAATTTATACTTTTAACTAAAAACTTTCTAAACACAAGCACATCTTTGTACATAAAATATAATACCAATGAAAAGGAAATCTTATATGTAAAAAAGATTCTTAGTGATTAAGGATTCAATGTGTACATATATTGTTTCAAATTATTTAACATATTCCTACCTAATACTGGAAAGGATGGAAAAACCGATCTCCGAATACATAATAAACCAAATTATAGCTATTTATTCAACTAAAATCATCATATTAAAAAATTGCTAACTTCAATTTTTTTAGTTTTTTAAATTACAATTAGTACAATAGAACATAAAAAACTAGTTTCGGTCTACAAATAATACAAATATAAAAAAGAGAGAGTTTTATCTTGGATGTTGTGACTGTTGCAAAAAAAATTATATATCATAGTTTGTTTTATGCCGGATTCTGAAATGATTGTCGCATTAAGTACTGTTTTTAAGTACGATATTTTTGTTTCATTCTTATCATGTTCCCTATCGCAATGGTGGGGTTCCTTTGAATTAATTCTTGAAGAGTCATGTAATAAATCATCCATTCATAATTTATATAAATGAACTATTAATTACTTATTATCACTTATTGTTCCTAAGCAAAATATTATTTAACAGTTGACCACTTGTAAGAAATGTATATTGTATCAATCCGTAAATGTAACTGGTTGCTTCGTATTTAGATTATATTCTGCTCTTGACATTGCCAAAGTGAGTAAAAGAGTTGGCAAAATATAATCATTAACGGGCTTATGTCCTAATCCTAACGGGCCTTTTGGTTTGACTGCTGTAGGAAGCTCGCGAGTGTGGAACTGAAGGCAATGCCGAGCAGCCTCCCCCTGTCACTTATTCATGATTTATTTTCAAAACATCCCATCATGAGGATTCTACTACTAAGTTAATTTTAACAGTGAACTATAAGTTGCTGAAATGTAGGGCGAGATAAGTTCTTCACAACTAAAATAGTTTTATTCGAAAACAAGTAGCAAGACTAGTAGTGCCGTTTAAAATATAGGCCTGATCAATGCTTGATAAATGTCGGCATTCCAAAAAGGCATGAAGGGACAAGGACAGTGTAATAGTCTTTGCAAAACATATTGGTAGCCTGGTTAGTAGTGTCACTCTCATTTGGGGGGAGGGGGATTAGTGCCTCCAGTTCACCTCAGACTTGTGAGCTCACTACAGTATTTATATGTTTTTTTTTCAGAATAATAGACTGCAAAACCATTAGTCACAAATATAACATCAATTTTTCTGCTTTCCAGAACGTAGCAGCTTTTGACTTTTTTGTTTGTTTGGATTCAGAAATTATCAGACAATTTTTTTTATTTGCTTAGCTTCGGAAATGATCTTAATATTAGTATGTCATCTACTAAGTTTTACGAAAACTTTATCAGATAAAGATGTTTTTGAAGCGCTAAACATCCAATTTTGTTTTAAATAACTTATCACTACTGTAAAATATTACAATTAGAAGACTTTAACTAAATAAAAATAGCTGTTAAATTAATAAAATATATCTTCATTGTTAAAAGAAACACTGATACTCAACAGTATGCTAGCCAATCAACCGCCAACCAACTGCAGGAGGTTTCATCTGCGTAGTTTAAAACTGCGCACTCGGCCGCTCCCTAGTGTGAGTTAGGGTGTGCCTCTTCTAGTTTCCCAACCGAGTAAAATCTTTCTGACAAGTTAAACACTTGTATGGATCCTCTCCAGTATGTGTCAACAAATGCGACTTTAACGTATTTAATGTAGTAAAGGAATTATCACAGTATTCGCATTTCCAAGGACGCTCACCAGTATGTGTCAGTGTATGTCTCTTTAACTCTCCTGTTGTAGTAAATGATTTGTCACACACTAAACACTTATGAGGCTTCTCTCCCGTATGCGTTAGCATATGTCTCTTTAAATCTCCTCATGTAGTAAATGACTTCTCGCACAATAAACACTTATGTGGTCGGTCCCCAGTGTGAACCAAAATATGTGTCTTAAGATTCCCTAATCGAGAAAAGGATTTGACACAGTAATAGCATTTATATGGCTTCTCCCCAGTGTGAACCAACATGTGTATCTTTAAACTTCTTTTAGTAGAAAATAACTTTTCGCACACAAAACACTTATGTGGGCTCTCCCCAGTGTGAACCAACATATGAGCCTTAGGACTTCCTAACGGAGAAAAAGATTTCTCACAACATTCACATTTAAATGGCTCTCCCCAGTATGTGTCATTGTATGCCTCTTCAAATGCTGCAAACGTTTGAAGGACATTTCACAGTATAAACATTTGTGTGGCCGCCCCACGACACCTGCCATAGCCCTCATTGAGTAAAGATAATTTAAGAGTTTTTATTACGTGGAGCTTGTCCATAAACTTTCAGGACATATTATTGTTTTCACTAAAAGGTAAATAATGAATATGAAGTTCAAACACTTGAAGAAAATCTCTCCCGTGCTGAGCATTAAACATTTAAGACAACAGAATACAAGCTAAATGATCACTTATATGAAGTGTTTTATTTTGAATATTCATTCATAATTCTTTTTGAGTGATTGGCAAAAATGAATAGTTTTCAAAAGTATTATTAGTCTCAATTAGTCTTTCAAACAGCATAACAACAATAATAAATTTGCCATAACTTCACTGAGTTTATAATTTTAATTATATTCGTGATTCCGGGCCAATAAGTACTTTTCTTCCTGAAACAGAACTATCTTTTACCATAACTGAGTGATTTTATAGTACTATTTACAAGAAAATATTAAACAGGATATTTTCAAATGATAACCAATAATCCAGAGTTTGAATATTAACATATAGTTTAATAAAAATCTTTCAATAGTATAGATATTCTCCAAATTAATTCTCCTTATACAGAAATTGGGGTAGGGAGAGATGAGATGGATTCTTCCCTTCACCTTCAACCTGTATTATATTCAGGTCAACCTGTATTATATTCAGGTTCTTCCCTTTACATTCAATTTGTATATTATAGCTTTGCAGGAACCGAAACGGAACGGCACGGTTTCCGCTATTCTTTCCTGATCCTCTGCGGATCCGGCTAGTCGGTGGAACGGTTACGTCAAAAATAATGCTAACTGCTTCTCGGCATTTTCTGCGATTAGATTACTAATACGCCCCGTAAATTAGTCGCTGTGACTACGTTACAATAGGGTGAACGGTAGTTATTGATCACGTCACTATATTGGCTTGCACATGCGCATGACTTAATATATTGTTTGTATGTATTTCAAGATGAGAAACAAGTTTAGTGATGGGGTGTGTAGTGTGTAGAGGCCCCCATTACAATTCAGCCGAGGCCTTAAAAGCTACCGGACCGCCCCTTGTTTGGGACTGTTTGGCAGTTTTACACACATCTAAAATTCGTGTTTTGTAGTATACCATGATGGGTGTGTTTATAGACACTCTGGGCCGTATTTAGGGCTCCGGGCGGACTCACAATGAGGCCTCAGCAAGAGTGATGACCTCGAGGTTCGACGTTTTCCCGCCCCCGGCGCGTTTCGGCCGCTATTTTCGTTGTAGGCCCCCTTTACGACTAAGGACCCCGGGGCCGCCGTGTACGCCGTTAGGGAAATACGGCCCTGTAGACACAAGTTCATCACAATAGTGCTAGAATTGCTATACATTGGTAAACAAATATTGTTATTTTTATTGACAACTAAATCCTTTTTATACCTATAGATATTTTACATACTTATAGAATAAACCTTGGTTTGAAAGAAAATTTATGCTTTTACTAATTTATATTGCCTTCAAAATCCTCGATTGTCCAAAAACCTTATTGTTCCGTGCTACATCACCACGAACCAATTGTTTCCTAGTTACGTTCGCAACATGAAGCTGCCAAGTAACCATATTTATCAATAGACGGAATAAAAAATAACAGTTAAGATTAAATGTTAAACACAATAATATATGAATATTAATGCTATTCTAAAGAACGTTACTATTTGGAAAAATTGCTTATTCAATCCAAACTACTAATGCTACTATCATTACGTAGTAATACAACTATTAATTAGGAATGTGCGATTCCCATACCTGAAATTTACTGGCTATGAAAGTAACGATCCACTACGTTTGAATTATATAAATCCTGCAATAACCGTACAATGAATAAGGCAAGATTGTTTATTCTAGCATATAAATGAATCACCACTTGAACGCGCAAGGCTTAGTGGCATGTATCTGGACGTGTACATATTAAACGAATTGAGTTTGGTTGCGTCTGTAAGTGAAGTGGCGACAGTGGAAATCTTGGTATTAATTTATTGTCAAGGTCCTTTTATTTTAAGATTAATAAATTTATCCATCACAATAAGTTAATCAAAAATGTATTAAGGAAAATATTAAGGAGAATACAACTGAAATAAAAGAATATTACTTATTTCTCATCTACTTTACGAAAAGTTCACAGTACTATTCAACAAACTTATAGGAGTATTGTCTTAATTGATTACACATTAGAAAACGGTTCCATTATTATAACAGTTATAACGGTTCCAAAATTCAAAACCATGATCATATTCTCCTAAACGTTATAAAATACATTATTTGAAATAGTCTCTCTTTTGATAAAAAAAAAGTTAACTGAAGCCCATATACACTTATCCATGTGTAAGGTAATGTTTCTTTAAGCTCGATAACCGAGCAAAAGACTTCTTGCAAGTTTGGCAACTGTAAGGTTTCTCACCAGTATGTGTCAATGTGTGAGTCCTAAGTTTACTTGAACTCGTAAAGGATTTCTTACATATTTCACATACGTAGGGTCTCTCTCCTGTGTGTGTCAGTGCATGTGTATCCAAAGACCCTTTTTGGGTGAAGGACTTTCCACAAGTTTTACAACGGTAGGGTCTTTCACCAGTATGTGTCAATGCATGTTTAACCAAAGTCCCTTTTTGGGTAAAGGACTTTCCACACGCTTTGCAGCGGTAAGGTCTTTCACTAGGGTGTATCAATGCATGTCTGTCCAAGGTCCCTTTTTTAGTAAAGGACTTTCCACAAGTTTGGCAACTGTATGGTTTTTCACCAGTGTGTTTTAAAGTGTGACTCCTAAGTTGGCTTGATGTTGAAAAGGATTTCTCACATATGAGGCATGCGTGAGGTTTCTCTCCAGTATGTGTAAATGCATGTGCAGTTAAAGATTCTTTCCTGGTAAAAGACTTTCCACAAGTTTGGCAACGGTAAGGTCTTTCACCCGTATGTAACTACATATGATTCCTCAAGTCTTTAGACATCTTAAATGATTTTCCCCAGATGTGGTAAGAAAACTGTTTCTCCACTCTCTTGTAAGTCAGTTTGCCCCTTTGAGCTTACATTTCTTTTTGCTACTTTTTGTTTCGCATAATATCTAGATTTGTCTCTTACACTGACTTTCATGTCACCCTACGATATTTGGCTATCAATGTGGACTTAAAAGCCCTTTTATCATTAAGCGATATCAATGTTGGATTTATTTAGTCATGTTCCTCATTTTCACAGTGTGATATTATGCCTTTCAATTTCTTACGGATCTCTGGCCATTGTTTTTCAATCTTCCAATATAATGAACTTCAACCCTAGAACAGTACCATTGCATTATTTCACGACATGATCAAAAACCGTTAACATTTATATTTTGTTTAGTAATAGTCATGTTTCTTATATTATCAAGAAGAAATATAGATTTTATCTAAAATAGTTTTCACAAGCTTTGCAACTGTAAGGTTTGTTACCAGCATGTCGACGTATGACCGCAAGTTTTCAGTCTGTTTAAATGATTTTCCCCACGTCTGACAAGTGTGGGGCTTATCCACTCTCTTAGGCCTGATTGCTCATTTGTGTTAAAATAATTATTCTTTTTTGCAAACTTTCAAGATTAATCATTTACACTGAATTTAAACCCCTCCCCCATCCCCCAATGTTAGTCTATTTGGTTTTCAATGTGCACATGTAAAACCTTACACTTTCAACAAACTGTAGATGAAATTAATATTTTTTATACATTTAGTTTTATTTTTGATTTGCTTTATATATTGTCTAGTAATGATCGCAAATCTTGTTGTAAAACAATATTTTAGAATATTGTAATTATATTTCCATATTGAATTTTTTTTATTCCCCCAATGTAATACCCTTATATTTCATGATAAAGCCAAAAGGTCAAATAAAGAATAGTTTAATTTCAATCGAAATTTACAACTTTTCCCAACAATTTAGAAATTGTAGTTGAAGAATTTATATTGCTGAAATTAAAGTAAGTCCAGCGCCACACCATCCTCTTTCCCGGGATGTGGCTCAGACGGATGCGGTTTGAGGAGATTGACAGCCATGCCAGACTACCATGTTGCAAAGCACTAAAATAAATAATGTCAAGGTCACAGCCGACCTACCCCTTGCATCCAGCATCTACTGTTATGGTAAATATCATTCACTCTTGAAACTGTTGTTTTATTAATGGTCGACAAAGCTAAGTATTTTACTGGTTAGGCTTAATGTTTAGAATTTTAGGGCCTATTATTGGGAATCTGCAGTCCCACCATCTCCTGTACTCTTAGATTTTAGTCCCATGATAACAAAACTATTTTGCTTTAAAATTATTCGATGCCTTTATTTAACACAATCATTAGATGCACCTTAAATCTGAGAATGTGTCTTATTCATATTTAGTAGTGAATACTTACTTTTAAAATTAATTGTTTTTCTATTAAAGTACATTGTCATAAACGATTGTTCTAATAAATATTGCTAATTATATAAAAATGTTATACCCTGAATTATCAAATGTCAAACCTCAAAACTCACCAGATTTTTTTGGTGTCTTTCTACGGTAGAGGCATTTTTTTACATTTTGAACGGGAACGATCCTACTCGGGTCTGGTTACTACAACGACGAACTTTTGTTAGATAGCATCATTAGTTCATAGCCCAATGACTGATGACAACCTATCGTGTTTAACTTAACCGATATTTTAAGAACTGACGTCAGTAATGAAGAAATATTGATAAACAATAATCGAAACCATTGTCGATTATATTATTCAATTCTCTTACGAACAATAAGACATTCCAAAAGTATATAATAAAACTGAAATTAATAAACATAATAAAGCTGGCCAAAAACTAAGTTAAAACGGCGTTATTACAACTAGCTAAACAACTTACCTATTTCTCATCATCCGCCATCTTGTTTTTAAATACTATCACTAAATATATATTTTAATAGAGTGACAAAACGATCGATATAAAATACAATGGAATCGGATGTCAAGTTGTACTCAACAAACAATACATCGAACTTCGACTATCGGTAGATCGTTCGATATTGTTTTCTTAGAAATCATTTGTTGAATCTTTTGCTGTAGGAACGAACAGCAGAAGATTAGATATGAAACTCGTACTAAATCTTTGACCCCATTAAACTTATTATATACTAACACAACGGGGTGTGCATACATTCAGTTACTTCAAATTATTCACTAAACTACCAGTAAACGTAAAGGAATAAATTATTTTTGATGTTGAAAAAAAATCTGATAAAATATTGAAGAATCTGTTACTAGAAAAAGCCTTTGACAGAGTAAAAGAATGTATTTTAGGAAGTTGATAATAGTTGTCCAACAGCCAAGTTACTTAGATTAAACCTCGATCATAAGCAAACCACTATGAACATATTAGCTAAGTTGAGAACATATTCACACCAAACTAAAAAGTAACGTATAGAGTATCATCTGACAGCCGAAACATAAAAAATAGCATTATTACACGTTATTTCAAGAAAAATAATAAGTATAGATGCAAACCTCTGATAAAATGAAATGTTTTCAAAGTCAGCATATTATTTACGGTTTACCTTCAACTAGCGATATAAAACTTCCATGACGATTCAGCAGTTAGTAGATTAATTTCCTTAGTTCTCTTGTGTTTAAAAAACATTTACTAGTAATGTCCTGTTGCGTTCCTGACAAAAATTATTTACATGTCTCTACCCTTCGTCGCCATCATAGAAGCACTTCTTCTTGTAAGCTTTTAGTGCGCATGCGCAAGTGACATTTTTCTCCAACCAGTGGTGCCACAGCGTACATGTTAGCTTACTAGCAGTTACTGATGATTTATGAAAATCATACTATAGGCCCTACTGGTTCTAAGAGTAAAGCACGTAGAAGAGGTGCCACTTCAAAGCGCTAGGTTAAGTGACATGCTACTAGAGTTTTTCGCCAATATTAATTGAAGTGGTTTTCATCTGTTAGTGAAGTGGCGGCAGTGGAAGTCTTGAGTAGATAGAACTGGCCAACCGGGGAGCTCCGTAACCAGTGTCAGTCGGCGGAATTGGCTAACCAGGGAATTGCCAAACTGTCAGTTACGGGAATCCCGTAACCAACATCAAAATGTCGAGGCACGGAACTGGCCGACCCCGGAATTGGGAAACCATGAATGGCTATTCTACGCACGACGATACCAACCTAACACCAACAAATTATGGCAAAACAATGCTCTTTTAGAGAACAGGTTCATTCGCATTCGCATTTGCCCATTTAATTTATTTGTATTTAGAAGTTAAGATTATTTTTATTTTTCAAATATTTTTCTCTGTGTTCTTTTTCTCAGTCGAGTAGTTAATTACTCATCTTATTTTTTAAATTATTTCTTGCAGTAAAGGTAAAGTTCTGATGCAATATCGCAACTGGAAGACCTCTTGCGCAACTTAAAATATTAGTAATGGGCTTTTTCAAATTAAGCATGTATTAACACGGAGAGAGTGTGTCATGGATGTGGCATGTTTAATAGTCTTCGATTTTATTATTAAATCATGTGTATAAAGAAAAATAAGCGGGTTTATGAATAGCCATTACTACTTGCTTCAAGTTGCTGCAAGTCAGCATCTGACAAGAAAGATTGTTTTACATTGCATTAAAAACTTATCAACATCGATCCAGGAAATAATAAACAAACAGCTAAACAAACTAAAATAAAAACAACCAAGAAACAGAATCAATTTCAACTTTCCCGCTGTATAAAAAGGTTGAATAAAAGTATAAAATTCGAAAAATAGGTGATATTGTAAACATTCTATAACCTATAACGTATTATCACGATTGACAACAAATCAATATTGTAAACAGACGCAACATGGCGATTTGACAGTTCGGAGAAAATGTAAACAAAAAGCATGTGTAACCAACAATGTTTTCAATTTGAGTTGTACAAATATTTTTGATGGATGATTATTATTACATGCTTTCGCCTGCTTATGCGAATCCTGCTCTACACTGATCCTATGTTAATTATCTTCATTGGAATAAAATACAATTTTATACCTATCGCGCTTAAATCTCGACATATCTTAAATAAAACATGCTTCATGTAGTTGGGACCTATTAATGATTAGCATAAATCCCCGATTTTATAATTCTGTCTCAGCAAATTGCACGCTCGCCATTAATCTTTGGGACGCGTGGTAGGGTGTTTCTGTCCTATTTCTGTTTTAGAAAATATCCTTAAAGGAATAACCTATTACCGTAGGTCTCACATAGTATGACCTCAGCCCGAGGCCATGATAATTTTTGGTTTTGTGGCCCCGAGAAGCAAAGAAAAAACTATTCGTTTCGGATTCTTCAATGTATTTGTGGATATATATGAATAAGTCTAATCTATAAATAACTGGTAGTTTGTCTGTTAACACGATAGCGGTCGTAAATATGGTCCGATCTTAGTGAAAATTGGTACAAACATGAAAAGTGGTAAAAACTCGGACGAGTTCGTAAACCAGCCCGATTAGGCTACCGGAAGGGTGGTAAAAGAGGGCAAACCCCCCAAAAAAAGGTATTTTGAGTTTTATACAAGTAATAGAACAATTAAAATAATCTAATTTTTGTTAGCACCATTGAATTCAGCTCGAAAAAAAACAAGTAATTTAATATCTTTAATCGTTGCTTTATTTGCTTTATTTCCATTGGTTACCGAGATATTGTAAGTGGTAAAGACAGTACCTTGGGAAATAAGTAGGCTAAAATTCGATGTCTCACTTATTTCTCAACATATCTTAGTACAGTAAAACTAGGAGGTGTTGGTAAAACTTAGTTTATGGCTTCATGTGGATGAGATCTAATGAATATTATTTTAAAAACTCCGATATTTCCATTTTTGTGGCAGCAAACCTGCACGCTCATTCCCCATGGCTCATGTTATCCTTATGGCTTAGACTAGGCAGAGAATAGACTCGCAATGTATTTGTCCTTAGCAGTTTTTTACCGGCTGGAGAGTGCTGCGGTGGGCGGAAATGGAACTAAGTCGGCAAACTGCAGTCGGCAAAAACCTTAGGTTAATGTCACACGAGCTGGTTTTTCCCGCAGCAGTTGCGCGGTTTTTTGCCACCCGTGAAGCAAAATCACATGATTTAAATGAACAATGCCACACGCCGCGGCTGAAAACCGCTCAACATCAGCGGGAAAACCGCCCAATTGTATATGGATTTTTTCGTTTACGTAGATAGACGATAGCTTTATTTTTAAGAATATGAATAAACTTATTTACATTCCAAGAGCTCACAGAGCTCGCGCGGAAATAAATTATGAATATAATATTTTATTTTAAAATAAGTTGTCGGCCAGTCTATTTACATCCTTCAGAAACTTTTATTAATTTTGAAGATTTCTACTACATACTAGATAATTCAACAAGAGAGCTTTTACATTAAACTTATGTTATGTTTTTACTTATATAAACAATTTAGAAGGTTAAAAATTATTACCTCCACATTTGAATATTGTATCGTCATAATGAAGTAAACTACTGTAAGCCGTGAGTCAGTGCTGTACCAAAGGCCACTGCCCTAAGGATTTAAAAACATTTTAGGTAAAATATAGGCTACAATATATTCAATTTTAAATGTTTTTTTACAAACATATATTTATTTGTTTTTCATTTACGACTGCGCTAAAATAACGAAGATTGTTAAAAAGTTTTCAGTGCACCAAGTTAGCTAACGATCCAGCTCGGTAGCACAATTTTATTCTAAGGTATGAGTCATGGGTCAAATGGAATACATGATTTTGGTATACTTGTAAGTTACTTGTAGATCTTCTAAATATTTATAAATCTTAATGACAAATAACTTAATTCATAGCAAGAGTTTGCTACGTTAATGAAACATACTCATGCTTCATTTGTATGAGATATAATAAGCAAGCATTATAAAGAGTAGTCCGTAAGTTACGTCATCTGAAAATAGGGGAATCAAGATAAAGGATAAAACAAAGAAGGTAGGTTATGGTAATGGAGGAGGGGTCGACGTTAATTTGACATAATTTTAAATACAGGCCTTATTACAGATTTCTTTGAATATTTATTTCTTATTTTAATACATTTAAATAACTTACACCGAAGGAAATAAACTATTACAATTTATTGCTATGACATGAGACTGGTAATTATTTAACAATATTGTAACGATTTTAAAAATGTAACCTATTTCTAAAGTACAAATTTACATGTAAGACTATACTACTTACGTCAAAACAGCTCAAAATAATATTCTTGCGAAATCAGGACATATGTTTCGGGGTTAATACCCCATCTTCAGCTTGTCAAAAATATAAAACTTGTTAACCAAAGTAAAACACTCTTGTCAGCAGAGAATATAAAGTGCCTTAAAATAATGAACCCCCAAGCTCCTACACTGCGCGGGTTGCCTAAACTACATAAAGAAAGCATCCCAATAAGGCCTCTTGTGAACTACACATCTGCACCAACATATAAAATAGCAAAACATTTAGAAACCATTTTAAAGACCCACATAACTCTGGAAAATAATTATAGTCTCCGGAATTCATATGATTTGATTAATAAAATAAAAGACTTTGAAGTAAAATCTCACCTTAACATCGTTTGATATAGTAAATTTATATACAAATATTCCCATAGATGAAACACTAGCAATTGTATCAGAACATTTGAAATCTTCAATAAGACTTCTACCAGAAGCGACTACTGAGTTATTGTTGCTACTAACAGAAATTTTGAAACAAAACTATTTTACTTTTGATGGAAAATATTACCATCAAACCGATGGCCTTGCTATGGACTCCCCCTTATCTGGAATCTTGGCTGACATATATCTCAACCATATCGAAAAAACTCATATAATGTCTGATGCAAACAAATATAAGGAAAAAATTCTGTTTTACCACAGATATGTAGACGATACGCTAATGCTATTCAATGGGAACACAAGGCAGCTTAATCGCCTACACAGTTTCTTAAATAAAATAGCCCCGAAGCTAAAATTCACTGTTGAAAATGAAAATGGAAATAGTCTTAATTTTCTTGACCTAACCCTGGATAAAAGTTGCAATAGATTTGTTTTCAGTATTTTTAGAAAACCAACCACAACAAACCAAACTATTCATGCCAGCTCATATCATCCTTATTCACAAAAAATGGGAGCTTACAATTCAATGATACACAGGCTTTTAAACGACCCATTGAATGATGAGCATTACAATAAAGAAGTAGCAATAATAAAGCACATAGCTAAAGCTAATGGTTACGACAGCGGCATGATAGAGAGATTAATTTCTAAACAAAAAACAAAGAATGATAAGGCCAATAGTAATAACACCAATAATATTGTTGCGAAGTATGTTTGTGTTGAATATAGCCACACAATACAACATGTGCTTAAGAAACCTATGAAAAGCCAGAATGTGAACTTGGTATTTAAAACATCAAATCAGGTTAAGAATATTCTCAATACAAATACTTCCATACGTGACCGCAATGAAAATACTGGTGTCTTCAAAATAAAATGTACCGAATGTCCTAGTATTTACATTGGCCAAACCGGGCGGAGCTTTACTACACGGTTTAAAGAACATCGGCCTGATCCAAAAACAGATAAACAAAAATCCTCCTTTGCCCAACACATAATTGACAAAAATCACTCTGTAAATAAAATTGAAGAAAGCCTGGACATTTTACATGTTTGTAGCAAAAGTAGAAAATTAAACATACTGGAGGAATATGAAATTTACAAAAGTTTAAAAAATAACAGTTCTCAAGAAATGATTTTAAATGAAAAGTTAAATTTCAGTTCTCACTCCATATTTAATTCTCTCATTCACAGTAAGACAGACCACAAAAGAACTGATAAGATTGATAACAAAACTGGACATGAAAACAAGTCAGTCTGCCCTCTGCCCGCGACGTGATCAAGTCATGCTGACAGGCCTGTCTAATTATTTTTGTTTTTCGTATGTAGTGTCTTGTCGTTGTATAGTGTATGTAAAGTTGTTCTGTATGTGCTGTTTTAATTCATGACAACCATAAAATATTATGGGAAGACTTCGTATTTTTGACAAGCTGAAGATGGGGTATTAACCCCGAAACATATGTCCTGATTTCGCAAGAATATTATTTTGAGCTGTTTTGACGTAAGTAGTATAGTCTTACATATAAATTGCAGCTCAGGGGCTATTATCATGGATTCTAAATACAAATTTACACTTAATTTTTTGTTTCTGCTATGGCAGCTATGGGCTTTTATAATACTACACAAGTATCACGTTGTTTCTGACAGAAGTGTAGTTTACAATTTTTACAGGTCGTTTCCTGAAAGTTATGATCATCAAACCATGAAACACGTTTGCACATTGTCAGATTTTAGAATGCTATTTTGCACAATGACTCAACATATTTATGACGGTGGACTAAAAATTGCCGTGCATTACATACATCAGTCACTAAAAAGTCTGGTACACACGTTTCCAGCATCGAAAAAATACACTTTCAGAAATAATAAAGTTAGAAAAAACATATAAAATATTGAATTTAGCATTAAATTTGCCAGGAATGAAATCTAAATCCGTCGTAAGCCAGAGCGAGGTCCCAGCTAATTATGAAACTCCATCATCCTTCGGCGACTAGCCAGGGACCGCGGCCTCCGACCAGAGTGTGACGATGAGTGTCTGGTTGGACCGATCGACGTTGTAAAGGACTGTCCACAGAATTGGCAACTGTAAGGTCTTCACCATTTTGTCCCAACGTGTGATGCTTAAGGTAGCTTGAAGTTGTCAATGATTTATTTTATATTTGGCATGTGTGATGTTTCGCTCCAATGAGTGTCAACGTTTGCCGATTAAGGGGATCCGCCACTATCTCCAACTTTTTTTATTTTTGATTTCTTACGACCTTATTATTTTTATTTTATGAGTACTAGGCTAATTAGAAGATTTGATGTGAAATATAGAATATATTTAAATAAAATTTCATGGTTTCCGTCCTTTTTTAAGTTTTTTACCAATTTTATTTCTTTTAATAACTTTTTCATTACTCAACTACTTGCAAAAACCAAGCTACCATTTTATTCCTTACATAAAAAGGAAAAACTGGTGTGCAAAAACCATGGTAACTCAAAAACCAATAATGTGGTGAGCATATTTTCAATATCATTTTTTTTACAAAGGGGAAAAACGTGTTTTTAAAATAAATATCATTAAATTTTATATTGAATCTACTTTATTGTGATTCCTATACACCAGAATCTTTAAAATAGTATTAAGATGTGGTAAAAATTTCATTACAATAGACGTAGTACTTACATAGTTATTCAAACCTTTGTTGGACAAAACATGGAAAAACACAATTCCGAGAAAACGGATCTTAAAGTTTTATAAGTCTTTTCTTTAACACTAGAATTCACCTGGGCGATTCTTCCATTTTTTTACATTTATATAAATTAATCATGAAAAAATATTCCGCTTGGCATAAAATTGCACACACATGTTCACTATTAAATGCTGAATCTAAAAACATCACTTTTGAAAAATGTCAAAAAATTAAAAAAATCAGTCGAAGATAGTGGCGGATTCCCTTAAGGCTGCTTGATGTTGTAAATGATTTCTTACATATTTGACGTGTGTGTCGTTTCTCTTCAGTGTGTGTCAATGTGAGAGCATTCAAAACCCCTATCTGGGTAAAGGACTTTCCGCACGATTAGCAACTTTAAGGCTCTCACCAGTGTGGATCAAGACATGCTTCCTTAAACCACGTACATTTACAAATGTCTTTTCGCACTGTGGACATTTATGTGGTCGCTGCCCAGTATGTGTCAACATGTGTTTCTTCAGCAAGTCTGATCGTGTAAAAGACCCTTCACATGTTAGGCAACTGTATGGCTTTTCCCCAGTGTGGTTCAACAAATGGTTTCTTAATTTATCTTTCCGTGCAAATGTCTTGTCACACAGTGGACAACTGTGTGGTCGCTGCCCAGTATGTGTCAACGTGTGAGTCTTAAGGTGGCTTGATGTTGTAAATGATTTCTCACATATTTGACATGTGTGAGGTTTCTCTCCAGTGTGCGTCAACGTGTGAGTCTTAAGTGTGCTTAATGTTCTAAACGATATCTTACATATTTGACATGTGTGAGGTTTCTCTCCAGTGTGTGTCAACGAGTGAGTCTTAAGGCTGTTTGATGTTGTAAATGATTTCTTACATATTTGACAAGTGTAAGGTTTCTCTCCAGTGTGTGTCAACGTGTGTGTCTTCAGGTCGTTTGATGTTGTAAATGATTTCATACATATTTGACATTTGTGAGGTTTCTCTCCAGTGTGTCTAAACATGTGAGTCTTAAGGTGGTTTGATGTTGTAAATGATTTATCACATATTTGACATGTGTGTGGTTTCTCTCCAGTGTGTGTCAACGAGTGAGTCTTAAGGTTGCTTGATGTTGTAAATGATTTCTTACATATTTGACAAGTGTAAGGTTTCTCTCCAGTGTGTGTCAACGTGTGTGTCTTCAGGTCGCTTGATGTTGTATATGATTTCATACATATTTGACATGTATGAGGTTTCTCTCCAGTGTGTCTTAACATGTGAGTCCTAAGGTGGCTTGATGTTGTAAATGATTTCTTACATATTTGACAATTGTGAGGTTTATCTCCAGTGTGTGTCAACGAGTGAGTCTTAAGGTAGCTTGATGTTGTAAATTATTTATTACATATTTGACATGTGTAAGGTTTCTCTCCAGTGTGCCCCAATGTATGTGCAGCCAAATGCCCTGAATGGGTAAAGCACTGTTTACATGTTTGGCAACTGTATGGCTTTTCCCCAGTGTGGGTCAACAAATGGTTTCTTAGTGTATCTTTCCGTGCAAATGTCTTCTCACACTGTGGACACTCATGTGGTCGCTGCCCAGTATGTGTCAACTTATGATTTCTTAGATCTTCTGACCGTTGAAATGACCTTTCACATGTTCGGCAGGCGTAGGGTTTCTTCTCAGAGTACGTCTTATTAGCCTGCTTTCTCGTTTGTTTAGACATCATTGTTTTCAATATGGACGATGTTGCGATTTGTTACTTCCAAACTTTTATATCGCCATTCGATCTTAGTCATGTATGGTTTTCAATGTTGTGTTAAAACTAAAACTTCTTCTTACTAGTAGTTAAATAAAGATCGTTATCAGCATAAAACTGGTTATCCATTTATTTTAAATCTTGAAACAAGTCCAACTTTCTTTTCCTTGCGCCGCCGTTCCACGAACATTTCATTCATCAGCTGAAACAACATATCAAATTAGTTCAAGTGTAACAAGAAACTCCGAGTAAAATGTGGAGTTGAGTTTAAATTAACCCTCTTGAAGTTTTTCCATATTTTTCTAAATATTTATTCCAGACAAACCCAAACATAAGTAGGAAGTACTTCATTTTGAGTCAGTAGCCATTTTCGGGCGCCATCATGAATACGATTTATGATTTCATATGTGACGGTGTAGTGGCTTATAATAAATAAATAAATAAATAAATAAATAAAACTTTATTTCGCAAAAAAACAAAGATACAAACAATTGCATACAACTTCCCAGGTACAGATATTATACAGCACAACTAAAACGTAAGTTTAAGCTACAGTACTGTGAAAAAAATCAGAACTATTTATGAGAAAAAAAATAAAAATATACAACATTTAGACAGACAAAATATCACAGCATCATATACAGTTTACTAACAATCAACAAATAAGCACAAAAGAAAATGCAAAAAAATACAAGCTATGCTGGGAAATAACAGATTTTAAGGCAAAATAAATAGGGATCCCGCAAAAAGACCTGATTTGGGATCGCCATCACGTGAAGGTAAAATAAAATAAAAGGACTCACGAGTTAGCAGCAACTCGTAACTCGAAAATGAAAAATAAAATAAAATTCACGTTTATATATTATCAATATCTCTGTACAAACTACAAAATAAAAAAAAACAAAAAATCCAAAAGATCCATTACATCAACACATTAATTTACAAATATAAAAAAACAAATCATCCTCCTAGCAAAGAAAAAAGATGAGACAGTGGGCATAAAAAGTATTCCAAAGCCAAATTTAAAATTTCTATACTGTTATATACAAGACATTTTCAGCATTTTCTTGTTCAAAGAGCCATTCTTTAGGTTTTTCAAAAATTGTCTATATGTTAGGAAATCATCAATCTTTAAGTTTAAAATATTATATAACCTAGGTGCTACACTATCGTAAAACATTTGATGAGCTGTTAGATTAGACATAGGTACATAAACGACGTGATATCTCCTCAAATTACAAGTAGTTACACGAACTCTACTGAATGCAGAGCTTCTAATAAAAAATATTTTTAACACTTTATAAATATATAGGTGGCGCAATGGAAGAATTCTTAAGTCGAAAAAGATAGGCCATGAATTATAAAATTTTTTCCTATCCGCAATTAATCTGACAAATCGTTTTTGGATGATGACAATAGGATAGACAGTTGAATTATACGCCCCGCCCCAGCAAGAGATTCCATAACAGAGCCTAGAACCTATAAGAGCATGATAAACACTCACTAATACCTGCTTTGTACGACACATTTTATTTAGTAAATAACATTTTCTCAAAGCAATAAATATATGAGTCTTTCTAAGTTTTAGTGTGTGATCCCTCCCAGACAAACGATTATCAATGACCAGACCTAAGTACTTAATCTTATTAACGTTTTCAATTTCAAGACAACCACAACTTACAACATTCAAATTAAAATATTTATACTCATAAAATTTTAGAAACAAATAAAATTTAACCTAATTTTTTTAGACTAAAGGTCATAAATTTGTTTTTTTCACTTAATATCATGAAATTTTTATCGAACCATAATCTTAAAAAGTACAAATCTCTAGTCATTTCCACAAAGAGTGTATCAACGTCATGACACCCATAAACGAAGGCAGTATCATCCGCAAAAGCCACTAACTTACCACTGAATTTACCATTGCAAAGATCATTAATATATATTAAAAAGAGAATAGGTCCCAAGACAGAACCTTATGGAACGCCATTTTCAATTGCTCCCGGATCGCTATTGACACCATTTATGCTAACACACTGCTCCCTTTCTGACAGATAGCTGGAAAACCATTTCAGAGGTAGACCTCTTATACCAGCCAACCAAAGTTTGTCTATCAGTATGCCATGATCAATTGTGTCGAAGGCTTTTGTTGTATCAATGAATAATGCAGATACTTTTTGCTGTCGTTAATTTTGTCGCAAATTGATTCCATGAAAGTAAGTAATGCATCCTCAGTAGATATACCTTCTCGAAAGCCAAACTGATTATTACTAAAAAAGTTATTTTTTTAAAAAATCCAACTAGTTGCTTCGTAACAATTTTTTCAAAAATCTTTGAAAATACAGAAAGTGTAAAGAAATTGGACGAAAACAGTTTGGTAATCTGCAGTCCCCACACTTAAAGATTGGGACCACAATAGCGTTTTTTAGGCTTTTGGGGAATTCACCCGAACATACTAAAATTGAAGAGGTACGTTAACACATTAACTATATGGGGTGCTATCTTTTTAACCAATGTTGAGCTGACTGTATCAAAACCTGGAGCCTTATTTTTTTATCCATAGATGGTTGCTAAGAATTCACCGTTAGTGGTAGGCTGCATGAAAAAAGAAGATTGAAAGTTACTTTCGACAAAAATTTCATTGTACTCACGCACCTGATTCAAATAAGGGTTATTCACTTGCATTCTCAACTGACAAGGTGCACTTAAGAAATGTGAATTAAATTCATTAGCAATGTCTTTAAAATCAGTCAAAACACCCTTCTGACATGTAATTTCACTAAATATCATTGATTTTGCGACATTCACCAATGAGGTTGTCAACTGTTTTCCATTGAGATTTCACATCATGAGAATTTTCAAATGTCGTCCTGTAATACGTTTCTTTTGTTTTTTTAATATAAAGATTTAATAATAAAATCGTCTTTATTTCCAGCAAGCGTTTTTCATGCGTACATGTTTTTCAAAATAACTCTTGTCAAACAATTCTTAAAAAACAACAACTAAAGCTTATAAAATAAAACAATTCTTAAAAATATAACTTAATTAGTAATTTTTACATTTAACAATGCATTGTGCAATTTCTTTTTAAAGGTTCTCTGGCCACCAAGCTCATGACTGTATTCGGTCGCCAATGAATTTAAAACCTTAGGGGCAAAATATGAAAACCCTCCCCTAGCGGACTCAAGGCACACACGAGGCACCTCCAGCATGCGGTCCTGCCTAGTGCAGCGGGAAGGCACCTCCCGCTGCACTAGGCAGGATTTAGTTTGTTCCTAAAGTTAATTTAGTACTATTTAAACTTTGTGTTGTTTGGATTTTTTGTTAATATTTTATACATTTTTTCCTTTTTTGAATTCTAATTAATAAACTATCGGAGGTCCAGGGCTTTAGCTTCAACATTGAATTATTTACACGTATATGATATTTACAATTACAAATACTTAAGTCTCATACACCCAGAAAATACTGAAAAGCATCAGAAACAGTAGTTTGTATATAAACATCATCAAAATTAGTATTTTCTAGTTCTATACAAAGTTTTTCCATGTCAACTTTAGAGCAATGTCTGGCTTCATCTTTTTTTATTGATTTCATAAAATTGATTGAAAATACAACTGTTGAGTGATCAGTAATATTGTAATGGTAAACTTTTGATTTAAAATCATACTGAAACCCACCCTTGTTAAAAAATCGTACAAAAACATGGTCTATGCAAGTGGTAGACATTGCCCCAACTCTAGTAGCCTTTTGTACTAAACTTAGCATACCCTGACCACTCAACAGACTCAAATAAATGTCACTTTCAGCTGACTGAGATAATATATCGAAATTCATATCACCCGCAAAAATAACGTTACGACCATTCAACCCTGCTAACATCAACTCAACTTCATTGACAAAATTCAAACGTAACCCAGAATGGAGACGGTAAACAACAAGGAGAGTAAATTCAAAATCACTGACTTTAATATTAAGCTGTAACACATCAACTGATTTTACATCGTTCCACTCCCTTATCCCACTACATTGACAGTAATCACGGACATAAACTAATACCCCTCCCGCTCTATAGTCTTCATTACACTTAGGAAACATATTTTATTATAACGTGTGATATTGGAGTGACTTAGTTCGACTTTACTTATCCATATTTCTGTTAGTACAATTATATCAGGAAACAGACTAGCTGATTCTAAATTACATAGCAATAAGTTAAAATTTCTCCTTATACTTATAATATTTTGGTTTAAAAAACTATTTTATCACTTGTCTAACTCATCGCAACAGAAAAAATCTAACAAAGAATAGGCTGTAAAAAATACAAAAAATAAGAATAATTCATTAAATAAGCTAAGTACTAAGAAAGAAATACCAAAAAAATTTATAAGTAATATAATATTATAAAGGTACAATCTTCTAACCTTAGGTTTCCTTCTTACAGTTTGTCCAAGTCTGAGAGCGTTGTCACTGCCATTACTGGTTCACCGTCGGCCTTCCTCATCAATATCTTTCCGCCTCGAATCCATAAATAAGTGTAGTGTTTCTCATTCTTTTTATTGCGAGCTGCAATGTGAAGTACTTTATAATTTTAAAGTAGAGTTTTACAATCGTTTTGATGTAGCAATTTGATTTAACAGCGAATTACACGCAGTCTTTTATTTCGCCATACAGCCTTTACTCAATAGATATATTTGGGAGTTTTTTTTACAACCGAACTAATAGCCTCATTTCAGATTTATAAGTTTAATAGAGTTGAAGCGTTCAACTTTAACGTTACCTTTTGAGGTCTAAAACACAATGTATACGATTAAATGACTAAGAAATTATATATCGCATTATAACATATAGGAATGGAAAAAATTTGGCAATTTAACGTTAATTTCCAGATATGTCAAATGAAAAGTTTTTCACATTTAATATAATGGAAAACTCTGAAAATGTCAAACATAAAACATATTAAACAGGAATGTTTCAATAAAACGACATACTTTAAATACAGTTTATTCAATTAAATAAAAAGTACGGAACATAAATGAAAAAAAAACTTTTTCATAGCAAATTTTAAACAATTTTGCTTCGAAAATTAAAATAAATTTAAGTAGGTAATATATGTTTTTGTTATACAGCTACGGCAACGGCAGATTCTATTACATAAGTTGCAGGGCTCAAGAAGTTCTTTCTCTCCTCAGGTAGAAAAAGATAAGCTGAAGCCGCGGACGTCAGCTGGTCGTTTTTTACTGTTATAAAACCAAGGTATGTAACAAGAAGAGAACGTTAATATAAGATTACGTAATCCAAACCTTGTTACAATAATGCTTACTGAGTAAAAATAAATCGTCAATTGAGTTGTCAGTAGTTTGTTTCCTCTGATTAGTTAAGATGCAAATCGGTATTGCGAAATTCACCAATCGAAAGTTCAATGAGTTCAATACATCAGTTGTTGTTTACTGTCCGTCTAACCTAAACACAATGAAACAGACAATCAGCTGATTGTTTAAACAAGCGGGAACAAGTTAAAGCCTTGTTGGGAAAGAACTGTAAAGGTAAACAAGCTGTAAGATGTTGGTCACGGAACATACCGCATAAGGACTAAAAAAGAATTACAATGGTTTTATTCTTTGGAATGTTTTAGTGAGTCCGTGGCACAGTTGGTCGCGCACTCGGCCTTTCCTTATGGAACTCCCAATATTTTATACCAGTTTTTATCCTCTCCGCTGATATTTTTCTTAAACTCAATATTTAACAAGTTATGAGAAGTCAACGTTTGATTTTTCCCTTTTTAAAATGTAATGTGTTCTTTTCCCTTTACTTCCTCATGTTTTATTTATGGAGCAAGAGAATTTTCAAAATAATACTTTACCACAAATGATTCTCGATAAAAAATTCACATGATTAAATCTCAAGAATATTCACATTTCAAGACACTTTTTTCATTTATTATATTTATATTATATTTTTTTATTAAAACAGCTATTTTCGTTGTGCAAACAATCAAAATGTCCTAATGCTGGAATGAAAAATGATGAAAATCTAACTTTGACTGTTTTTACCTCCTAACAATTGGGTTTAGGAAAAATGACAAATTTTAAAATGTCTCCTGAATGAAGCTTAGAATAAAAACGCGCCATATAATACAGGTTCAATGAAATGGCGTCCATTTTTTCAAATTTTGAAGTAACTCCTAAAACCAGATAAAAAAGGGAAGTCTCCCTAAGTCTACTTCGTCAGATTTATTACAAGAAAGGAAAAATGTTCATAAAATTAAACGTAAATATCATTAAATATGGTCTCCACATTTTGAAAATTGTTTGTTGACACATTTTACTACATCTTTATACTTATTCATTGGCTTAGCCAAAGGTAATGTGACAACAGGGGGGGGATGACAACATAACAGACTGCTATCCATTGCAAAAGAATTATACGTATACACCATGCGATCTCTTATCACTTAGGATTTCCACTCAGATCGAAAAATAAGTACATTATTATTACAAATACTCGTAACAAACGTATCTTGAGCATGTCTAATAAGTTAATTCGGTAAATTATTATAATGACGCTTCAACAATACAGGATCACAAAAAATAAAAAGGTTTGCAAAATACTGCTTTATCTTGGTTATTTGAGCCTGCCTGTGGCCAAACATCCTGCTAACTATTTAAAGAGTCAGCAGTATAAGACTTGCTTCTGGTTCCTTTCCGATCATCTTTTTTTGATGGGGGCGGAGGCATTAGCTATGTTCACCCCGGCGCCAACTGGCAGATCACAAATAATATCCGCGTTCGGTGGAAAATCAAATTAACATGGATAATGTTTTCAAATAACATAATATTTTTAATTGCACTAAATAGATTATCGCAAAACTCATTTCGCCGAATTATAAAAAAAAAACACCGATAACAAGTGCATATGACGAACTTCATGAAAGTAGTATTCTACGAGATTCTTTACACTTCGGAGTCTCCTTTCCCATATTTTATTCGTTTCTCATAAATTCAGTTTTAGTTTTAGTTTCCTACCGGGATGTTTTCGGCAATCAAATAAGGCCAGGTTAATGAGCTGCTTTTTAGCTAATTACATTTAACAACATTAAGCTACAAGGTAGTTCATATTTAAGAAGTGAGAACGGCTATATCCTAATAAATTACATCAACGTCTTAATATATTATATATCTTTATGTGTCATTACAATAAAAAGTAGCCTCTAATAAGTTTATAAACATTTTACAAAACACTTCAGGCCAAAAGGTATTAAGGCTTACCTTTTATCAGCCAAATATGAACCTGCTTATTCTCCTGGGATGCTGAGGACGGGACTAATTGTCATACATTTTATCTGTTCAAATTATTGTGGATATTTAAATAAAAAATTGTACAAGTTATATTAATGTTTAAGGTATTATTTTGTGTCTCGCCTCGTCGTCTCCATCACCTTTGTGAAGAGTTTAGTGCGCATGCACTACCATTCTTTTTGACCAGTTAGAGTTGCCACCACACGTGTTGTAGATTTACTGTCAGTAGTTAACGAATAACCAAAACTCATTATAAACTAGGAATGATAAAGTATGCGTTTTCTTAAATCTAGTAGGGTAGAAAATATATGTCTTGCTATCTCCCTTATAGTTACTTTAAGTTAATCAATAAACTATGAAATATCATAAAGAATGAAAAAGGAACATCATAAAATCTAAAACATTACTGAAGAAACTGTTATTAGAAAAACACCATTAACAAATTGAATGAAAACATTATAGATGTTAAATTTTAAACAGAAATCTTTAAAATAATCACCGAGTATTATGAAATAACTTATATTCGTAAAAATGTTTTATTTTTTACAAGGAATGATTGTAATTTTTAATGGAGTACTTTATTACAAAAATTGTTGTATTTAAAAACTCCCAAAAACATGAATTAAATAAGCAGAGTAAAGGTTTAACGGGGCAACTCGTTTATTACTATAAACGGACTAAACTTAAATGTTATACACAGGCTAGACGTAAACAAAAACAAATATCTGCGTTATTATAATTTACAGCTGATTTGAAGAACAATGACTTTAAAAAAAGACTGAGGAGACTCCATAAACTAGTCAACACTTTCCCTTATTTGTTCAGAAGCCTAGGCCTTGGCCTGAGCAATTTCTATACCGGCAATGTTGACGAAATCGGCTGTTCATGGTATGTAAATTAGCATTTTCTCATCGAAGGTGAAATTCCTGAATTTTACACGACTACTTGTAAGATTGCCGACTTTTATAGTCCTTATGTTTATTTCATACAGAAAATTTAATTAAAATAATTTGTCAATATCAAACAACAAATTATTATAGTTGAAATTGATAGTAAAATTAATTTGTGTGGTCCCCTTAAGCAACCTGATTTACCACCCGCCTAAGCCCCCTTTTAACCATGGATCAAATTAAACCAAATTAAATTTAAAATAAACTAGATGTTTCAACAATGCTGTAGACCATTAGCTGACTTCATACAAGAAAGACTCAGAAAATGGTGAGTGAGTAAGCAAGGCCGACTCTACCAAGAGTAGTTCAGTTAAGGAAGATTTACTGGCGATTTCAGTGAGAGGCAAAATATCATTAATAGTCCAAGATAATGGTAAATTCCAATTAATGCGACTACTGACAAAACACATAAAAGTAGGCCTAACCTCAATTTAGTTACGACCTTCGCCTCAGCTTTGCGGTGTGTTCCAGATTACTGTTCATGAGTGGCATTACCAAATATTTTTTATCATCTGAACTGCATCAAATCAATCGTACATTAAAATCGGCTTATACAAAGATTAGGCCAACAACATAAATATCTAGGTTTCAAAACTTGCATGTGGCTCAAGGTCAGTCACTCCATTTTTATTTTGGCTTTTTCCCCCTTGCCTAACGAACAGTTAATGAGTTTGTATTATATACTGCAAGTGAACGAAAAGCGGATATTTATTCCAGTTTTAACATAGTATAACCTAATTGAAAATGGTTATATTATGTTATTAAAAATTTGTTTGTTATTATAATTGCGGTAAAGTATGTTGTAATGTTCATAAAATCATTAATTGAACACTTGGTTTCATATTTTCCTCAACATTAATTATATTTGTATGAAAGTGACAATTTCCATTATTTAGTGCGAATGCTAACAACATAAATGAATATTAACGTCATCGCTCCGCGACAGAAGGACAGGAGTGTACAGAGGAGAAGACAAGAGCCCGCAAGTGATGAATTAGGGGAAGGAGTAGGTGTAATGTGTAGAGAAAGAAAATTTGCCATACCAATATCCTAATTGAAGTATTGTTTCCTCTTTTACTTAAAAGTCCCACCCTAGGTTAGTTAAACCCCCCAAAGACTGTCCCTGGTCACAAGTTTAAATTAAATGTACCACAAGTGTTTCACTACAGCTGGTGTCGAAGTTTTAGCTAGATTCACAATAGTGTGTATAACTGGCGTGACATTTTTTGGATTTGTGTAAGTTGATCAAATATTTCCATGAAAACTTCAAACGACCTGCAATTTTTGTTGCAGGTATTTTTGCTGTGCATTATAAAACACATGTGACATTATAGAAGTCCAAGAACAAGTAGCACATTTGTGCTGCTGACTAGTAAGCGAAAGTGACGCCACTGTTACATACTAGTGTTAACTGGGATTTACTCGTGTCACTAAAAATTTCTGAAAAAAGTCACTAGAATATATTTATACGATTTTAGCGGCGTATTCGCGATGACGCGTCGTTGCCTTTCTCCACTAAAAAGTGGCATGGCAGTAACGGTTTACATCGTACATGTAAAGAGCATTTTACTTTTACAAGCAAGTAAAAGTACAATGCTCGTATAATCTTAGATTAATATTGAAGATAGCGCTCGGTATGCTGCTCGTAGTATTTGTAAATGTTGAAATTTAATATGTTTAGTATATATAATCTTTTTTAATAAATGTTTTCACTAAATAAAACTAATTATAAAACATTACATAAACTATAAGCTGTTCGTTAGCCGGCAGGCGCAACGCAGGTTAATCGATATGGGTTGGTTCTCGGTTGAGAATGAAAAGTCGTAAACTCCATTTCGTTACAGTTATAGTTGAACGAATTATCCATGGTTTTATAACTTGCTACGGCAATTAGTATTGCTGAAATATGCTTTCAGGTAACAAATATGATCATATGCAATATTGAATATCGTTGTCATAATTAGTTTGCAAAGAACTACTAGAAGACGAGCTTTGAGGCTATGTATGATAGAGGAAAGGCGAAGCACCCTATTGTAATAAAAGGTAAACATACCGCATGTTTCAGGTAACCTCTTAATCCTACATCTTAATTTATTAGTCTTCCGCCAGCTCATAACATTTTACGTTTCTAAAAGTATCCCTAATCTGGCATTTATTCCTCCACTAGGCCTACTTTGCGCCGCTTACACGGTACCAAGAGTCAGAGTTAGCTAAAACAAGCTAATCGTCAATTATGAACAGAACACGAGAGATGAAAGGATTTTCCAATTCGACAATAGTTTCAACGAAACTGTCGGTCAAAATCCGAAGTGGGATCAAGGTATGTTGTTTGTAACAAATGACTTAAAAATCATACATTTATAAAATTAGTATTACTACCTATTTTTTCAAAAATATTAAAATTCTCCCAAGCTTCATTATTTTGAATTACCTTGTTTATGAAATAAATTTTAATATATTAACAGGTTGAACTATTGCATAAACAGTGTGTTACATGTACAACTTATTTTAATTGTGCCCAGTAGGGGAAGTTGTTACGATGTAAAGAAATGGTTTACAATAACTGGTAAATACGAATAAAATATTAAAAATTAAAATACTTTTTCGTTAGTTTTTGCTAAAAATTATGTGTTAGTATAAAAACTAGTATTATTATGGAAATCTGATTTGTCTGAGTCTGGGAGTGTCCACATCGATTGGCTTGAGGCAACGTGAAAGTAACAAACTATCTTCATGGATAGTCTGGCCGTAATAGTAGCCCGAATATTCTTGGCAAAAGTATTTCTCCTATGGTTCTCTTTCATCGATTTCAACGTAGTTGATTGACATTTTTCGTCCCAAGTTTAGCCAACATTTTACCAACGATGGATATACTTATCTATACACCACACTGATATTTTATTAATTTTAGCCGTTAAAATTTGAAACTTTAATATTTTTTACTATTACCATTAATAAAAGTATTTTTCCATATCTGTAAAAAACACCTAAATTTTGAGCCGACCATATCACAGTACTGTGCACACGGCCTTACAGCCTCTTTCGACTTATGCGTGATGACCTTATAACCCTGGATTTAAATCAGATTACTACAGATACACTTCACCTTGTGCAAATCGAAATTAAAACCTTGTGAGCCTCAACATCAATCAACGCATATGGGCCAGCATGGTGCTTTATTAATAATAGTTCGTAATTCAAAAAAAAACTTTTTATTCGTTTATTGCCGTTTGAAAAATCATTAACGAGGAACGTAACTATTAAAAGGAAAATCACTTAGCTATCAAATGTCAGCAACTATGATAAAATAATTTTTTTATAAGAAATGTGTTTTGCATTTTAGTTTCATTTTCTGTGTATGTTATGGTAAAAGATAGTTCTGTTTCAGGAAGAAGTACTTATTGGCCCGGAATCAAGAAGAAGCCTCGAATAAAAACATACTTTTAACGAAATGTAACAAATTACAAACTCAGTGAAGTTATGGCAAATTTATTATTGTTGCTATGCTGTTTAAAAGACTAATTATTTGAGACTAATAACGCTTTTGAAAACTATACAATTTTTCCAATCACTCAAAAATTATTATAAATTAATATTCAAAGTAAAACACATCATATAAGTGATCAGTTAGCTTGGATTCCGCTGTCTTAAATGTTTAATGCTCAGTACGGGAGAGAGTTTCTTCAAGCGTTTGAACTTCATATTTATTACTTCCCTTTTAGGGAAAACAAGAATATGTCCAGTATTCTCATGAAAAGCTCCACGTAATTAAAACTCTGAGATTATTTTTACTCAATGAGGGAGATTTAAATGGCTATGGCAGGTGTCGTGGGGCGGCCACACAAATTTTTATACTGTGAAAAGTCCTTCAACCGTTTGCAGGATTTGAAGAGGCATATAATGACACATACTCGGGAGAGGCCATATAAATGCGAATGTTGTGGGAAATCCTTTTTTCAATTAAATCATCTTAAGACACATATGCTAATACATACTAGAGAGAAGCCATATAAATGCGAATGTTGTAAGAAATGTTTTTCTCATTTAGAAAATCTTAAGAGACATATGTTGGTTCACACTGGGGAGCGGCCACATAAGTGTGTGGTGTGCGAAGAGTCATTTACTGAAAGAGGAAAATTAAAGAGACATACATTGATACATACTGGTGAGAAGCCACACAAATGCGAATGTTGTGAGAAATCTTTTTCTCGTTTGGAAAACCTTAAGACACATATGTTGGTTCACACTGGGGAGCGGCCGCATAAGTGTTTAGTTTGCGAGAAGTCATTTTCTACAACAGGAGGGTTAAAGATTCATAAGCTTACACATACAGGGGAGCGGCCACATAAGTGCGTGGTGTGCGAAGAGTCATTTACTGAAAGAGGAAAATTAAAGAGACACACACTGATACATACTGGTGGGAAGCCAAATAAATGCGAATGTTGTGAGAAATCCTTTTCTCGTTTAGAAAACCTTAAGACACATATGTTGGTTCACACTGGGGAGCGGCCGCATAAGTGTTTAGTGTGCGAGAATTCATTTTCTACAACAGGAGGGTTAAAGAGACATACGCTTACACATACAGGGGAGCGGCCGTATAAGTGTTTAGTGTGCAAGAAGTCATTTTCTACAAGAGGAGAGTTAAAGATACATACGCTTACACATACTGGTGAGCGACCATTCAAATGCGAATACTGTGAAAAATCCTTTATTACATCTGGATGTGTGTTGAGACATTTGTTGACACACACTGGAGAGCGGCCATACAAGTGTTTAACCTGTTAGAAAGGTTTTACTGTCTTGGGAAGTTTGAAGAAGCACACCCTAACTCACACTAGGCAGCGGCCGAGTGAGCAGCTTTAATCTACGCAGATGAAACCCCCTGCTACCGAGTGCTGGTCAATTGACTTTCAAAAACAGAAGGGTATCAATGCTTGTTTTGACAATTAAGGTTTTTATTTATCAATATTACAGCTATTGTTACTTGGTTGAGGACGTATTTCTTTTTTTATTGATGAGTTATTACCTCCAAAGACAAATTAGATTTTTGGCACTTCAAAAATATTTTGCTGATAAAGTATATAAAAACTCATAGTTTTACCACACCACACATTATGAGACTGTTGAGAGAAGTATCATGTCTCTACGTTATCATCATATAATCACCAAGACATCTGATGACTTACTGATCATAAGGCCTTTTCTGAATCTGAACAACAAAAGACAAAAGCTAGTACCTTCTAGAAAGCGGGACTATTGATGTTATATTTGTGACAAATTGTTTTTTCTATACATTTCCCTGAAAAACAAATTAATACTATAGTGAGCTCTCGAGTCTGAGGGTATGTTTGCGAATCATCCTATTTCAGTTATTAACCATTGATCTCGGCCTATTTTTCAACAACTTATAATTTCCTGTTAAAAGCTAACTTTGCTATAGAATTGGTTGGATGTTTTTGAAATAAATCATGAATGAGTAAAGGGGGAGGCTGCTCTGCGGGTTCAGCCCCACACTCGTGAGCTTCGTACAGTAGTCACAACAAAAAGGGCCGTAACGATTAGGAGATGAGCCCGGTAATGATTGCATTGGCAACTCCTTTACTCACTTTGACTCTATATAGAGCAAAATATATCCTTACCTACTCGGAAGCAACCAGTTACATTTTTGAACTCATACAATATAGATTCCTCACAAGTGGACAACTTTAAAATAATATTTTACTTTGGAACAGTAAGTGATAATAGAAAAGATAATAGGAATTTCACTAATACGAATTATATGACTCTTTGAGGATTAATTCAAAGAAGCCCCTCCATTTCGATAAGGTACATGATAAAAATGATAAATAAAACATTTTACAAACAAGTAATTAATATAAAGTCTGACATAAAAAACTACGATATGTAACTTTTCTTTTAGCAACAGTCACAACATCCACGGTAAAACGTTTTTTAATGTTTTGTATTATATGTAGACTGAAACTTGATGTGTACTTTATATTGTATTAAAGTTTTACTAAATAAAACTGCAAAAAGTTTCAAGTTAGTAATTTTTCTATCTGACAATTTTAGTTGAATAAAGAACTATAATTTGGTTCATTATATATTTGAAGCGTGGATTTTTTTTCAAGCACTCCATTGTTAAGTAAGAATTTGTTAAAATAATTTAAACAACACATTTACAAATTAATTCCTAAATTATTAGGAATCTTGTTTACATATAAAATTTCTCTTTTAGTGGTATTAAATTTCATGTACATATTTGAGTTGTGCCTATGTTTGGAGGGTTTTAAATAAAAGTAACAACATCCAGAAAAAATGTCTTACTTTAATGTTTTTATTATAATGTAGACCGAAATTTGATTTGCATTTTTATTGTACAACATCAAACATACTAAAAGAATTGCCGTTTGCATTTTTTAATATAATAGTTTTAGTTGAATAAAGAACTACAATTTGGTTTATTGTGCATTCGGAGCGTGGATTTTTCTGAAAGATTCTAATATTTTAGGAATCTTCTTTACGTATAAATTTTCATTTTAGTTGCATTATATATTTCATGTTGTGCGTATATTTAGAGAGTTTTCAAATAAAACTGTAAGTTATTCTGATAATCGATAACTCATTTAACCCTACAAATTTTATAAAATAAACTGAATTATTATTTGAATTATTTTGTCAAAGCAAGAAAGAGGCATTAACGTTACAACAGAGCGATGCGATAAAATCACAACTATAAAATCTCTACTTTTTAGTACTAAGTAACTTTATAATATTTTCAGAACAGTCTCTGAAATGTATTGATTTCGTTACCAAAGAAGCTAATACAGCGAGATATATCACAGTAATTTACTTTTAACCCATTTGGTCACCCGGGCCAGTGCTGCCCAGGTTCTGGCTAGTGCTGCCCAGGTTCTGGCCAGTGCTGCCCAGGTTCTGGCTAGTGCTGCCCAGGTTCTGGCCAGTGCTGCCCAGGTTCCGGCCAGTGCTGCCCAGGTTCTGGCTAATGCTGCCCAGGTTCTGGCCAGTGCTGCCCAGGTTCTGGCTAGTGCTGCCTAGGTTCTGGCCAGTGCTGCCCAGGTTCTGGCTAGTGCTGCCCAGGTTCCGGCCAGTGCTGCCCAGGTTCTGGCTAGTGCTGCCCAGGTTCTGGCCAGTGCTGCCCAGGTTCTGGCCAGTGCTGCCCAGGTTCTGGCCAGTGCTGCCCAGGTTCCGGCCAGTGCTGCCCAGGTTCTGGCTAGTGCTGCCCAGGTTCTGGCCAGTGCTGCCCAGGTTCTGGCCAGTGCTGCCCAGGTTCCGGCCAGTTCTGCCCAGGTTCTGGCTAGTGCTGCCCAGGTTCCGGCCAGTGCTGCCCAGGTTCCGGCCAGTGCTGCCCAGGTTCTGGCCAGTGCTGCCCAGGTTCTGGCCAGTGCTGCCCAGGTTCTGGCCAGTGCTGCCCAGGTTGCGGCCAGTGCTGCCCAGGTTCTGGCCAGTAATGCCTGGGCTCTTGTTACGACAACGAAGATTCTTACTACTACTACCGAAATTATATAAGTTTAATAGTTTTTTATTTATTTTGTAATGATGAGTGCTATAAACCTTCTAAAGGGATGGGTAGTAAGAAGGATCAGTCTACGAATTACAAATATACAGCTGACTGCATTACCTTGAAACATATACAAATATTTTACAATAAATATAAAGATGTCGATTTAAAGCAATGCTTACCAGAACAGTTCATGTTTAGATAGACAAACATTTAGAATTTTAATTGCTTAGCAGGATGAGCTTGGCCAGTTATACGTCAGATGTGCTTTCAAATAATCATGCTCAGGAGGAGCTGAGGGCGACATTTAACCACCGGCTCCAGCGCCTCTGCCGGTCCGTGGTCCAGGTCCTTTTGTTCTTCATGGATCTCTACAACTCTACAGTGGGATCTCTTCGGCGATCACCCGAGAAGTGTGTTGTATCCGACTTAGTGATCTGGAGAGAGAACTAAACATGCATATTATAGAACTAAAGTCATTGAGTTTTAAATGACTGATTGATCATCAAAACTATTATATTAGTATACATTTTGTACAATATATTTATTTTAACGGTATATCAAAGCTAGGTTTGTACTAGAATTTTCGTACCAGTGTCACTTCTAATGGTTTGTGAGTGTAGCGTAAAGTGAGGGCCACTTGTAATGATGTCCATTAAAAGTATCACACCATTTGAGGTTTTCAAGGGACAGTTTTCTTGTCTGTTGCAGGTGACGCAACAGTTCGTATTCATTAGTTAGAGCATAGGTATTCTTGGTCTCTTGTTGTAAAACAAATATTAATTAATTCAAAAAAATACTGATAGTAGGTTTTACTAAAGAAAACATTACACTGCATTAGTCTTTATCGCCATCATAGAACCAGAACCTCTTCTTGTAGTGCGCATGCGCGAACGATAATTTGTCCCATCCAGTGGTGCCACAACGCGCATGTGAATTTACAAACACCTATGAATGAATGATGAAAAGCATACTATACCTAAAGCCTAGTGTACACTAGCATGTAATATGGGCACAACCTAAACACACCAGGTTTTTTGATATGACAACAGAGGTTTACACACCAAACTTTGTTAGTGGAGTAACAGTAGTAGAAGACTTCTTCTTACTTTAATAACACTAAGTTGTAAGGATAATACAATTTACTCTTCGCTGTTATCAAATCAAATCTTTATTCGACCAACATGATTACATGAATTTTGACATGAATTACATGACGAAACATGAAATATCTTACAACTAGAATAAAATATTTATATTCTTATCTCACTTGTGTAGGTGGTCTACTATAAAGTTAAATATATTTATTGATATATTGCTTGATTTTTTATACGAATTAGATGTACATAAATTACAACAGGCCTTATAAAACAAACCCCAATCCCATCCTCGCTTAACCATGAAATAACATGCCCTTAAACATTCTCTTTCAATGAAAAAACAACAGTTTTTACAGCTAACCACAGTAACTAGATCTGACGCTCTTGTTTATACATTACAGAGGAAATGGTACATAATTATATATGTTAGTCTGTAGCTGGAATCACCTCTATGATGTCAAAACAAGTATTAGTGGCGTAATTGCAAATGACGCGTTACGTGCCGTCACTGAAAGTGACACGTCATTTGAGGTTTAAACGGGGCATTAATCGCTCCACGCTAGTAACATAAGGTTGCCAAATAACATTATTTATCAACAGATGAATCAAAGTTATCTGTACGATATCTTGGAACATCTTGATTAATATAATAACGGTTATTAACAGCAATAACCTATTTACGTTTTCCCTTATTTGTATTACTTTCTAACTCTCCAATTCCGTATCAGCCATGTCGTCTAGTTCTACATTGTAGCCTAAAACCATTAAGTTAGAGCCAGCAAACTACGTCCGCCACATAAACCAGCCATTTAACCATATTTATAAAAAGGCGGAATCAAAAATTACGGTAATTTCTAAATAGGCAAAAACAATAATATTTTAATATAAATATGATTCTAAAGCAACATGACTGTTTGTAAAATTGCTTATTTAATCCACGCAACTGATGCTAGTAATAATGTAGTAATACATTTATTAATTGGGAATTAGCGATTCTATACATGAAATTTACTGGCTATGGAAGTGAATTTCTATTACATTTGAATTGTGTAAATCCTGCTATGGCTGTACAATGAATAAGGCTAGCATATAAATGTGTCACCACTTGAACGCGCAAGGTTTAGTGACATGCCTCTAGACGTTGACATGATAAACTAATTTAATTTGATTGCGCCTGAAAGTGTAGTGGCAGTAGTGGAAAGTCTTTTAATTGTAATGTTAAAACAATATTTACCCAACACTATAATCAATTGAAATCTTTATTCAACCAATGACTTTGCATAAATGTTAAGACAAGATATTAAGAAGTACACAACTGAAATAAAAGATTAATTCTAATCTCGCTTGCAAAGTAGTATTCAGTTTTTATTTTAGGGTAGAGGACATTCCACAGGTTTTGCATCAGTGAGGTGTTTCACCAGTGTGTGTCAATGCATGTTTGTCCAAGGTCCCTTTTTGAGTAAAGGACTTTCCACAAGTTTGGCAACTGTAAGGTATTTTACCAGTGTGTGTCAATGCATGTTTGTCCAAGGTCCCTTTTTGGGTAAAGGACTTTCCACAAGTTTGGCAACTGTAAGGTCTTTTACCAGTGTGTGTCAATGCATGTTTGTCCAAGGTCCCTTTTTGGGTAAAGGACTTTCCACAAGTTTGGCAACTGTAGGGTCTTTTACCAGTGTGTGTCAATGCATGTTTGTCCAAGGTCCCTTTTTGGGTAAAGGACTTTCCACAGGTTTGGCAACTGTAAGGTTTTTCACCAGTGTGTGTCAAAGTGTGACTCCTAAGTTTGCTTGATGTTGTATAGGATTTCTTACATATAAGGCATGCATGAGGTTTTTCTCCAGTGTGTACCAAAGTGTGTCTCCTAAGTTCGCTTGATGTTGTAAAGGACCTCTCACATGTGAGGCATGCGTGAGGTTTTTCTCCAGTGTGTGTAAATGCATGTCCATCCAAGTGTGCTTTTTGGGTAAAAGACTTTCCACAAGTTTGGCAGCTGTAAGGCTTTTCACCAGTGTGTATCAAAGTGTGCATCTTAAGGATACCGGAAGCTCTAAATGATTTTTTACATATTTGGCATGCGTAAGGTTTCTCCTGAGTGTGTACCAGCGTGTGACTCCTAAGTTTGCTTGATGATGTAAAGGATTTCCCACATATTTCACATGCGTGAGGTTTCTCTCCAGTGTGAGTCAATGCATGTGTATCCAAAGTCCCTTTGTGTGTAAAGGACTTTCCACAAGTTTGGCAAATGTAAGATTTTTTGCCAGTGTGTATCAAAGTGTGCCTCTCAAGGTTGCTTGACGTTGTAAAGGATTTCTCACATATTTCACATGCGTAAGGTTTCTCTCCAGTGTGTACCAACGTGTGACTCTTAAGGTTGCTTGATGTTGTAAAGGACTTCTTACATATGAGGCATGCGTAAGGTTTCTCTCCAGTAGTGTGTGTCAATGCATGTCCAGTTAAGGATGCTTTCTTGGTAAAAGACTTTCCACAGGTTTGGCAACTGTAAGGTCCCTCACCTGTATGTAACAACATATGATTCCTCAAGTCTTTAGACATCTTAAATGATTTTCCCCAGATGTGGTAAGAAAACTGTTTCTCCACTCTCTAGTAAGTCAGTTTGCCCCTTTGTGCTTACATTTCTTTTTGCTACTTTTTGTTTCGCACAATATCTAGATTTGTCTCTTACACTGACTTTCATGTCACCCTACGATGTTTGGCTATCAATGTGGACTTAAAAGCCCTTTTATCATTAAGCGATATCAATGTTGGATTTATTTAGTCATGTTCCTCATTTTCACAGTGTGATATTATGCCTTTCAATTTCTTACGGATCTCTGGCCATTGTTTTTCAATCTTCCAATATAATGAACTTCAACCCTAGAACAGTACCATTGCATTATTTCACGACATGATCAAAAACCGTTAACATTTATATTTGGTTTAGTAATAGTCATGTTTCTCATATTATCAAGAAGAAATATAGATTTTATCTAAAATAGTTTTCACAAGCTTTGCAACTGTAAGGTTTGTTACCAGCATGTCGACGTATGACCGCAAGTTTTCAGTCTGTTTAAATGATTTTCCCCACGTCTGACAAGTGTGGGGCTTATCCACTCTCTTAGGCCTGATTGCTCATTTGTGTTAAAATAATTATTCTTTTTTGCAAACTTTCAAGATTAATCATTTACACTGAATTTAAACCCCTCCCCCATCCCCCAATGTTAGTCTATTTGGTTTTCAATGTGCATATGTAAAACCTTACACTTTCAACAAACTAGATGAAATTAATATTTTTTATACATTTAGTTTTATTTTTGATTTGCTTTATATATTGTCTAGTAATGATCGCAAATCTTGTTGTAAAACAATATTTTAGAATATTGTAATTATATTTCCATATTGAATTTTTTTATTCCCCCAATGAAATACCCTTATATTTTATGATAAAGCCAAAAAGGTCAAATGAAGAATAGTTTAATTTCAATCTAAATTTACAACTTTTCCCAAAAATTTAGAAATTGTAGTTGAAGAATTTATATTGCTGAAATTAAAGTAAGTCCAGCGCCACACCATCCTCTTTCCCGGGATGTGGCTCAGACGGATGCGGTTTGAGGAGATTGACAGCCATGCCAGACTACCATGTTGCAAAGCACTAAAATAAATAATGTCAAGGTCACAGCCGACCTACCCCTTGCATCCAGCATCTACTGTAATGGTAAATATCATTCACTCTTGAAACTGTTGTTTTATTAATGGTCGACAAAGCTAAGTATTTTACTGGTTAGGCTTAATGTTTAGAATTTTAGGGCCTATTATTAGGAATTTGCAGTCCCACCATCTCCTGTACTCTTAGATTTTAGTCCCATGATAACAAAACTATTTTGCTTTAAAATTATTCGATGCCTTTATTTAACACAATCATTAGATGCACCTTAAATCTGAGAATGTGTCTTATTCATATTTAGTAGTGAATACTTACTTTTAAAATTAATTGTTTTTCTATTAAAGTACATTGTCATAAACGATTGTTCTAATAAATATTGCTAATTATATAAAAATGTTATACCCTGAATTATCAAATGTCAAACCTCAAAACTCACTAGATTTTTTTGGTGTCTTTCTACGGTAGAGGCATTTTTTTACATTTTGAACGGGAACGATCCTACCCGGGTCTGGTTAATACAATGACGAACTTTTGTTAGATAGCATCATTAGTTCATAGCCCAATGACTGATGACAACCTATCGTGTTTAACTTAACCGATATTTTAAGAACTGACGTCAGTAATGAAGAAATATTGATAAACAATAATCGAAACCATTGTCGATTATATTATTCAATTCTCTTACGAACAATAAGACATTCCAAAAGTATATAATAAAACTGAAATTAATAAACATAATAAAGCTGGCCAAAAACTAAGTTAAAACGGCGTTATTACAACTAACTAAACAACTTACCTATTTCTCATCATCCGCCATCTTGTTTTTAAATACTATCACTAAATATATATTTTAATAGAGTGACAAAACAATCGATATAAAATACAATGGAATCGGATGTCAAGTTGTACTCAACAAACAATACATCGAACTTTGACTATCGGTAGATCGTCCGATATTGTTTTCTTAGAAATCATTTGTTGAATCTTTTGCTGTAGGAACGAACAGCAGAAGATTAGATATGAAACTCGTACTAAATCTTTGACCCCATTTAACTTATTATATACTAACACAACGGGGTGTGCATACATTCAGTTACTTCAAATTATTCACTAAACTACCAGTAAACGTAAAGGAATAATATATTTTTGATGTTGAAAAAAAATCTGATAAAATATTGAAGAATCTGTTACTAGAAAAAGCCTTTTACAGAGTAAAAGAATGTATTTTAGGAAGTTGATAATAGTTGTCCAACAGCCAAGTTACTTAGATTAAACCTCGATCATAAGCAAACCACTATGAACATATTAGCTAAGTTGAGAACATATTCACACCAAACTAAAAAGTAACGTATAGAGTATCATCTGACAGCCGAAACATAAAAAATAGCATAATTACACGTTATTTCAAGAAAAATAATAAGTATAGATGCAAACCTCTGATAAAATGAAATGTTTTCAAAGTCAGCATATTATTTACGGTTTACCTTCAACTAGCGATATAAAACTTCCATGACGATTCAGCAGTTAGTAGATTTATTTCCTTAGTTCTCTTATGTTTAAAAAACATTTACTAGTAATGTCCTGTTGCGTTCCTGACAAAAATTATTTACATGTCTCTACCCTTCGTCGCCATCATAGAGGCACTTCTTCTTGTAAGCTTTTAGTGCGCATGCGCAAGTGACATTTTTCTCCAACCAGTGGTGCCACAGCGTACATGTTAGCTTACTAGCAGTTACTGATGATTTATGAAAATCATACTATAGGCCCTACTGGTTCTAAGAGTAAAGCACGTAGAAGAGGAGCCACTTCAAAGCGCTAGGTTAAGTGACATGCTACTAGAATTTTTCCCTAATATTAATTGAAGTGGTTTTCATCTGTTAGTGAAGTGGCGGCAGTGGAAGTCTTTACCTTAAATTTCAAGGTTCATATACGATTTGCACATCGCTTCTGTAAAATAAAATCTTTATTAAACTTACTTCAATTTGTCAAGCAATGTAAATTGTAGGGCTCATATGTGATTTGCACGCTTTAGTAAAATAAAATCTTTACTAACTTCATTATTATAAGTATTATTAAACCAACATGGAAAATACTACAACTTAATGATTTATACTAATTATGATTTTGCAAAGGTTTACCATTAAATTAAATACATTTATTTATAAGCCTACTGCCTGATTTTGTACACGAGTAAGATGTATACATATTGCATAACAGTTTACAAAAACCCCGATTGTAAGTTGCTTTTACCATCATAAAAATACATTTAATAATCTCTCTTTTTATAAATTAAAAAAAGGTTTTGAGTAAATAACGAAGTAGTACCATAGAGTAATAATGAACTTCGTAAAGAGATGGCACTCCCATGTTAACTCGGTGGTAAGGGAACAGCTGCGCCATCTGAATAAAGTGCTACGAACTAGAAAGATCGATGCGATATATCGATCGTTGTGATGCGATATATCGATCGTCGTCGTCGTCGTCTGCTTTGTTTATATTGACGTTTTCTTGTTTTGTTTGCTAGACTTTCAATTTTAATGACTTTACCGATTTGTTTTGATTAAGTACGTTTGCCGTTAGTGCAAGTTATTTCGCGAAATACTGTACTGAGTGACTCTTATTGTGCTTAAAGCGATTGATAGAAATTAAATACGTAGATGTTTACATAAAAGCACTTAGTAAAAATTAAATTACTAAGTTAATTTTTATTAAGTGCTTTTATGTAAACATCGACGTATTTATTTTCCATCAATAGCTTTAAGCACAATATGAATCACGCAGAACGGTATTTCGCGAAACAACTTACACTAGAACAACTTTCTGCAAACGTACTTTAGGTATTTTCCCACACGCAAATTATTTCCAACTCGTTATGGTTGTGTACACGTCGCGTCATGACGGAAAATCAGGGGAAACGGAATAGGACGTTAGTAGATCGTTATCGTCGTTCTGATTGGCTTAATCAGTGAAGAAGAAGAAAGCCATGTTTTTACAACGCCATCTGAATAAAGTGCATCGAACTAACCCGCTCCAATAAGCTTACCACTTGGCTCCATTTAAGTGTCAGACCGGTGGTAGTACATCGTTGCAGATGTTGGTCAGTTGTAAGCGACGCCACTAATATATGTTAAAACATTTATAACTGCACCACTTGCACTCCTCCACTAAAACTGACGTGTCATTTGACGGTTAATGGTTACTCGTGACGTCGCGCCACTTACAGTCCAGTAACCGTGACGCCGCTCCTACATTCTATGCAAACCTACCTACAAAACTCTGCGGCCAACTGTATATTTTGTGGTTGCTCAGTCATCGGGATGTTTTTTTATCCTATCGGATTTTTTATCATCGGGATATTATGTTTCTTATCCCATGACATTAATTTTATTTTAGTCGATAACCTATTCATTAGCTAGGTTTGTACAAGTGTAGCAGAGGTGTCCCTGTATGTGACAAGAAACTGTCCCTTGTACGTAAACCTCAAATGATATATGATACATTTAATGGACGTCATTACAAGTGGCCCTTTCTTTTCGTTACACTTTCAAGACATTAGAAGTGTCACCGGTACGACATTCTAGTGTAAACCTAGCTTTACTATACAGTTAAATAAATATATTGTACAACACGTATATACTAATACAATCGTTTTGATGATCAATCAGTCATTTAAAACTCAATGACTTGAGTTCTATAATATGCACGTTTAGTACTCTCCCCGGACCACCAGGTCGGACAGGGGTGCCCATCCCCCCCATGGTCCATGTCGCGAAATCCCCCCCAAAAATTAATTGGCATCGATACCTCGGCTTACTTAAATTCTTGGATAGTATGAGGTTTGAGAGATTATGTTACCCTCGTATCCAAGTGGAACAATAAAGCATTTCTAATTTTAGATGCTGTATACTTATAGAATGGTTGGGTGAGGCAAAAAGCTAACCCCACTAGTAATTTTCACATGAAGACTATATAATAAAATAATATCCTAGAGATTAAACCAACTCAGATGACATAGATGTGGTGATTTTCATCCACACTTTGAAACCACACTTTGAGTAACGAAATGGCCAAAAATAATGTCATAGTCTCGTTCCAAACCAATAATAAATTAGGCTAAATTTTAAAGGAACGAAAAAAATAATAAAGTTGAAACGAAGACAAAACCGGAGTCTACAAAATTATAAATGTGAAAAACTGCCCAAAATATTATATAGGTCAAACCGTCCGTTCATTCAAGAAAATGTTTAATGAACATATCCCGTCCTGCTCTAACTCCAAATCTTCCTTTGCAAACCACCTATTGAATATAAATCACAGTTATTCTAGCTTTGACAAAAATTTGGAAATTTTACACTTTCATAACAAAAGGGACAGTTACTTAAATTGCTTACAAGAATTTGAAATGTACAGCTCTATGAAAACGGACCACAGCAATGTTTTAAACGAGCAAACATCATTATTCCAATCAAATAGTATTTATGATGCGGCGATAGGGTGGCAAGTAAACAATACCCCCGTTGCAGCAGACCTGCATACTCAGCGAATTTCAGATGCAACACAACAAACGGTATTTCAATCCAACTTAGCGAGATTTTACATGTTTTGTAATCTCCATAAGAATAACATGGGGAATGATTATGCAGGTTTGCTGCAACAGGTATGTTAAAACTGGTTGGTTTTAATTCATTATTTAGTAGATCTTAACTAGAAGAAGCCATATACCAAGTTTTGTCAAGAAATGTTAAAAAATAAGTAAGATATAGAATTTTTTTATTTCCCATAAGGATAACATGGGGAATGATTATGCAGGTTTGCTGCCACAAAAACTGAAATTTCGGGGATTTTAGACTAAAATACATTAGATCACATCTAGATGAAGCCACAAACCAAGTTTTATCCAGATATGTTGAGAAATAAGCGAGATATAGAATTTTACTTATTCCCCATAAGGTTAACATAGGGACAACGTACTGTGTTTACCACTTTCAATATCTCGGTAACCAATGGACATAGAGCAATGATTCAAAACACTAAATTGTTTGTTTTTTTGAGCTGAATTCAATGGTGCCAACAAAGATTCGATAAATTTTATTTTTATATGTAAAAAACTCAAAAAACCCATTTTTGGGGGTGTTTATCCCCCTTTACCCCCCCTTCCGGTGGTCCGATCGGGCTGGTTCACGAACTCGTCCATTCGATTACCACTTTACATGTCTGTTCCAAATTTCATTAAGATCGGACCATATTTACGGCCGCTATCGTGCTGACAGACACATATATATATATATATATAGATAGATAGATAGATAGATAGATATATATATAAATACCCCCGTTGCAGCAGACCTGCATACTCAGCGAATTTCAGATGCAACACAACAAACGGTATTTCAATCCAACTTAGCGAGATTTTACATGTTTTGTAATCTCCATAAGAATAACATGGGGAATGATTATGCAGGTTTGCTGCAACAGGTGTGTTAAAACTGGTTGGTTTTAATTCATTATTTAGTAGATCTTAACTAGAAGAAGCCATATACCAAGTTTTGTCAAGAAATGTTAAAAAATAAGTAAGATATAGAATTTTTTATTTCCCATAAGGATAACATGGGGAATGATTATGCAGGTTTGCTGCCACAAAAATTGAAATTTCGGGGATTTTAGACTAAAATACATTAGATCTCATCTAGATGAAGCCACAAACCAAGTTTTATCCAGATATGTTGAGAAATAAGCGAGATATAGAATTTTACTTATTCCCCATAAGGTTAACATTGGGACAACGTACTGTGTTTACCACTTTCAATATCTCGGTAACCAATGGACATAGAGCAATGATTCAAAACACTAAATTGTTTGTTTTTTTGAGCTGAATTCAATGGTGCCAACAAAAATTCGTTAAATTTTATTTTTATATGTAAAAAACTCAAAAAACCCATTTTTGGGGGTGTTTATCCCCCTTTACCCCCCCTTCCGGTGGTCCGATCGGGCTGGTTCACGAACTCGTCCATTCGATTACCACTTTACATGTCTGTTCCAAATTTCATTAAGATCGGACCATATTTACGGCCGCTATCGTGCTGACAGACACATATATATATATATAGATAGATAGATAGATAGATAGATAGATAGATAGATAGATATATAAAAATTCGAACGAATGGTGTTTTTTGCTTCTGGTGGCCCTGAAACGAAAAGTTATCATGGTCTCGGGCTTAGGTCTTACCATGAGACCTACGGTAATAGCTTCTTCCCTATAGGGGAAATTCGCTAAAATTCGAACGAATGGTGTTTTTTGCTTCTGGTGGCCCTAAAACGAAAAGTTATCATGATCTCGGGCTTAGGTCTTACCATGAGACCTACGGTAATAGCTTCTTCCCTATAGGGGAAATTCGCTAAAAGAAAAAGAACAGGACCACGGCCGGCGTTCCAGTTATAACAACGAGGGGATCAAGTCCACCTGCGGCCCCCAGTCATGACATCGCTTCCGCCCGCGCCGGATCGTAAATTCTGTTTTAAGTTTGGCCAAACAGTTTTATGTTTTGTATTCGTGTCGTTTTTGTGCCACATAAATGTAGAAATGTGTTTATAAAAAATTTGACGACCACCCAGGAGTGACAACGTTTTTGTATGTTTTTGTAATAGGATATTCAAAGATATGTAGAAAATTGATTCTCCATCTTCTACCGAACAATCCAGCAAAAATCAGGGGGTGCCGGGCACCCCCTGGCACCCCCAGAAGTCCGCCCATGACTTCGTCGCCGGCAGGCGACAAACGACATAAATTTCGAATTAGGCCTAAGTATCGATACATCGATTTATCAGGTACAGGGGAAAATTTCAACTTTTACTGTGGTATTTGCGTAGATTACAAATGGTTGTTGTTAAATAAAATAAGTACCTACTTGGAATAGGCCTTAAACGGACCATTTAAGTAGGAGTTTGATGTTTGAATTTTTGCATACAACACTTCAAACGTTAAGTGAGCTGGCACCCCCAAATGTTGTGACCTAAATCCGCCTGTGTTTCGGTTGTGTCTTTGGTGGTATACTTTTCCGTATCATCGCATCAGCTTTCCTGATGTCATCACAAAGGTCCAACAGTTCATCAAATGAGGTTTTACACTTTCTAAAGTAGTTAAAATTTTACATTTATCGGCACACAACTCATCAAGCGGGGTATAATAAGGTCCTTTATCTGCTTTTTTGGTTGACATCGGGTGATCGTGAATATTTCGCGCTCCCCTTTTCTCTTGACAACATCTTTCTTAATTGGCGCGGAAGAGTGTTTGGGACAAAGTGCCCGCTGCGGTTGCCCGAGCAGACACAGTTGCTGGTAACAGTGTCCGGGCACAGTTACGGGCAACTGTGTCCTAGTCTAAAAGGAGCCTTACGGCTTAAATAAAGTCTAGGTAGTTTACAATAAATAACTAGCGACACACGAGCCTTCTCAAAATAAAAACACATCGACTCGACTGTGTATGCAACGCAACTGTGCACTTGGCTATAAAGATCATATCCCGTTTTATAACCCGTTTATAAGTTTTATAAAGACAAGTAGGTATTGGTGTTGGCGTTGACAAGCGGGAGCCGGGAGTTGAGCGGCGGCGGCGCGGCGCCGGCGTGACGTAGCGGCGAAACGGCGAATTACGATCATTGCACCACGCGACCACAGGATATTTTACCAGTGTAACAGTGTCAGTGTGAGCACAGCCCGACTAGCCCGACCCGACCGATTACCTAGTACGGTAACACGTCAACAACAGTCGTGTCGTCTAACTTTTGACAATTGAACCTGAACTCATTGTTGCTATTCGACCATTACAAATTTTCGATCCAGATAAAAACTGAGCATATATTAAAAAATCCCCCCCATTTTCCCTAGTTTTTTTTTAAATCCCCCCCAAAATTTAGTCTGATGTCGCAACTTGCGACATCAAAACATGCTGTGGGCACCCCTGAGGTCGGATACAACACACTTCGCGGATGATCGCCGAGGAGATCCCACTGTGGAGTTGTAGAGATCCATGAAGAACAAGACGACCCCGGGCCTGGACCACGGACCGGCAGAGGCGCTGGAGCCGGTGGTGAAATGTCGCCCCCAGCTCCTCCTGAGCATGAATATTTGAAAGCGCGTCGTACGGATAACTGGCCAAGTTCGTCCTGCAGAGCAATTGAAATTCAGGTACTTTGGTATTATACGGAGGCCACCCTCATACAGCGCGCTGCGGCGGTTATGTTAGGTTATCATAAATATGTTATTAGGACTTTCCTCATTTCGATACGAATCGAACGATAGGCCTACTAAATGAGTCATACTTTCGACTGCCAAAACCCGTTGACAGACGATGCGCGTGCTCTGGTCAACCACCAGACCTGGGCCTACTTGGAGCGGATGTGGCGGGCGAAAGTATGACTTATCTGGTATCGTTTGATACGTACCATAACGAGAAAAGTCCTACTAGCGTATTTATGATAACCTAACCTAACGTAACCGCCGCAGCGCGCTGTAAAATGGTGGCAATCGGGTGTGGATGATAGCGGCGGTGAGGAGTGAACACTCGATCCTCGCTGACATCGCTGCTTTCTGGGAAGCAGAACACAAATACCGTTCATCATAATTAAGTCAAATTTGGACAGTAAGTCGATTAAAGTACGTTCTTCCTAATGGTGTGGTTATTTTGGTGACCAGCAAAACAATCTCTCTAAAAACAGTGGCCTCCGTATAATACCAAAGTACCGAAATGGTAAATGTTTTTGCTATCTAAACATAAATTATTCTGGTAAGCATAGCCTTATATCGAAAACTTTAAATTTATTGTAAAACGTATGAATGTGTTTAAAGGTATTGCAGTCGGTGGTATATTTGTAGTTCGTATACTGATCCTTCTTACTACCCATCTCTTGAGTAATTTTATAGCACTCATTATTTAGCACACGACTCCCTTACCATGTTTAGTGTCCCGCCTAAGAGTAATTATTCAAGAAACATAATGGCATTAGGCTTAGGAAATCCACATAAAGGTTACTTTCCTTTTTTCATTTTTTGAGGCCCACAGATTAAATTTTTTGAAGAATAGGCATTTCAATTAAATTAATATGCCAGACCCTTTAAAAACCGGAATATTGTAAACAGGTACTTGCATTAATTCTTATGTATTAGCTATTCCTTAAAAGTATTCAGTTTACATATTACATCTACCCAGGTGAGAAACATTTTATTGGCCAGGTTCTGGCCAGTACTGACCAGGTTTTGGGCCAGAATCTAGCCTAGAACCTGGCCAGTATTGCTCAGAAAATGCCACTGGAATATGTAAATAAGCATTTTGAATCAAAGTAATACATACTGATTTGTTTGATTAAAATAAATTATTTTTGAAGAAAGTCTCAAAAATTGGTTGCCCAATATGGGATTTGAACCTGCGATCATCCTAATAATGTTCTTAGCTTAGAAATGCAAAGTATTTGGCCCTCCCGTGGTAGCTAAACTCAACACGTGATTGATGTGATAAAACTATGATATATCATACTTATTATACCCATAGTATTTGTGTACTTTTTCAAATTCTAATCAAACATGCATTAAATACAATGCATTGACAATTGTAATAAAATAATTCATGACATTACTTAATTTTCTATTCAAATTTCCTATTTGCTATTCAAAGTATTCATTTAATTTTTAGGTTATGATCGTCAGATAAATAACGTAAAAATGTATTGAAAAAAGTTGTATATTTCAAAATAAATGAAAAACTATTAAACTTATATAACTTCGGCAGTATTGGTACTAATCTTAACTGTCCCAATAAGAGCTTAGGCATTACTGGCCGGGACCTGGGCAGCACTGGCCCGGGTGACCAAATTATTTAAAAGTAAATTACTGTGACATATCTCGCTGTATTAGCTTCTTTGGTTATAAAATCTATAAATTTCTGAGACTATTCTGCAAATATTATAAACATTACTCAGTACAAAAAAATAGAAGTGAGATTTTATAGTTTTGATTTTATCGCTTCATACTGTTGTAACGGTAATGCATATTTTTTGCTTTGACGGAATAATTCAAATAATAGCCCAGTTTATTTTATAAAATTCAGGTTAAATGAGTTATCAATCATCAGAATAATTTATACTTTTATTTAAAAACTCTCTAAACATAAGCACAACTTTGTACATGAAATATATAATGCCATATAAAAATGAAATTTTATAAATGAATAAGATTCCTGATAACATTAGAATGTGTAAATGTATTGTTTTAAATTATTTTATCATATTCTTACTTGAAATTAGAATAGGTGGAAAAATCCACGCCCCGTATACATAATAAACCAAATAATAGTTCCTTATTCAACTAAAATTATTGTATTAAAGAAATGGAAAATTAATTTTGTTTTTTTTTAATAACATTTTGTACAATAAAATGCAAATCAAGCTTCGGTCTACATATAATAAAAATATAAAAGAGAGAGTTTTATCTTGGATGTTGTGACTTTTATTTAAAAACTCTAAAACATTGGCCAGCTTTGTACTTAAAATATAATACTACTAAAAGAGAAATCTCATATGTAAACAAGATTCCTAATAATATAGGAATTACTGTGTAAATGTGTTGTTTTAAATTATTTTAACATATTCTTACTTAACATTGGAATGGTTGAAAAAAAATCCAAGCTCCAAATACATAATAAACCAAATTATAGTTCTTTACTCAACTAAAATGAATACATTTAAAAACAATACTAACTTCAAAATAGTTGTACTTTTTTAAAAATAAAACTTTAATACAATAGAAAATACACATCAAGTTTTGGTCTACATATAATACAAATTAAAAAAAGGTTTTATCTCGGATGTTGTGACTGTTGCTTAAAGAAAAGTTACATGTCGTAATTGTTTTATTGTCAAAGACTGAAATTATTGTCAAATTAACTAATTATTTTAAGTCAAATATTTTATGTAATATTCTTATCATGTGGCTTATCATTGTGGAGGAGTTCCATTCAATTGATTCTTGAAGAAGAGCCATGTAATAAATCATCCATTTATAATTTATATAAACGAACTAGTAAATATCCATATTACTTCTTGTTCTTTATTAAAATATCAAAGTTTTCCACTTGTAAGGAATTTATATTGTATGAATCCGAAAGTGTAACTGGTTGCTTCATAATAAGATAATATTCTGCTTTTAATTGCCAAAGTGAGTAAAGGATTCGTAAAATATAATCATTAACGTCCCAGTGTGGCTTATCTCCTATTCCTAACGTGCCTCTTAGTTGTGACTACGAAGTTCACGAATGTGGGACTGAAGGCGACGCAACCCGCAGAGCAGCCGCCCCCTGTCACTCATTCATGACGAATTTCCAAAACAAACAACCATAAGGATTCAATAACTAAGTTTATTTTTAACAGTGAACTGTAAGTTGTTGAAATATAGGCCTAGATCTGTGCTTCATAGCTGAAATAGTATTATTTGCAAATATAGAGTATGTTTATGTTTGTAGCACCGTTTGAGATATATTGGCTTGATCAATGCTTAATAACTGTCAGCATTTCCAAAGGCATGAAGTGGTGACTTAGGAGTGTAGTAGTCTTCGCAAAACATAGAAGTAGCTTGACTAGAAGTGCTGCTATCTATAGCGAGGGGGGTGGATTAGCGCATTCAGGTCTCAGCCTCAGACTCGAGAGTTTACCGCAGTACTTATATGTTTTCAGGATAGTAAATCAGGATGATTGCCGAAACAATTTGTCACAAATAAAACATCAAAATTCCTGCTTTCCAGATGGTAATAGGTTTTTTTTTGTTTGTTTGGATTCAGGAAAGTCATCTAATGTCATGAGTCTACTCGTAGTGATATTAGACTTCTCACAACAGCCAAACTTTCAGAGTCACCCAGTGTGGTCAACCTATGCGTTTTACATAAACTCAATCGGAAAAAGTTGTTTTTTCAAGCGCTAAACAATCATTTTTTGTGAATAACTTATCACTCCAGAAAAAATATTTCAATTAGAAGCCCAACTAAATGATAATAGCTCTTATATTAATAAGAGTATATTTATTGTTAAAACAAACATTGATACTCTACATTATGCCTAGTCAATTAATCAGCCAGCCAAAAGCAGAATGTTTCAGGTGCGTAGTTTAAAGCTGCTCATTTGGCGGTTCCCTAGTGTGAGTTAGGGCGTGCTTCTTCAAGCTTCCCAATTGAGTAGAACTTTTCTCACAGGTTAAACACTTGTATGGCCGCTCACCAGTGTGTGTAAACAAATGCCTCTTTACACCTCTAGTTGTAGTAATGGATTTATCATAGTATTCGCATTTGAATGGTGACTCACCAATATGTGTCAGTGTATGTCTGTATGTGTAAGTGTATGTATCTTTAAATTCTCTCTTTCAGTAAATGACTTTTCGCACACTAAACACTTATGCGGCCGCTCCTCAGTGTGAACCAACATATGTGTTTTAATATGTCCTAACTGAGTAAAGGGTTTCTCACAAAATTCGCATTTATATGGCTTCTCTCCAGTATGTACTAGCATATGTCTCTTTAATTTCCCAATTTCAGTAAATGATTTTTCGCACACTAAACACTTATGTGGTCGCTCCCCAATGTGAACCAACATATGTCTCTTAAGATTTCCTCTATTAGTAAATGACTTTTCGCACGCTAAACATTTATGTGGCCTCTCCCCAGTGTGAACCAAAATATGTGTCTTAAGATGCCCTAATTGAGAAAAGGATTTGGCACAAAATTTGCATTTATATGGCTTCTCCCCAGTGTGAACCAAAGTATGTGTCTTCAGATTTCCTAACTGAGAAAAGGATTTCTCACAACATTCGCATTTATATGGCTTCTCTCCAGTATGGATAAGCGTATGTCTCTTTAATTTCCCAGTTTCTGTAAATGACATTTCGCACACTAAACATTTATGTGGCCGCTCCCCAGAGTGAACCAAAATATGTGTCTTAAGATTTCCTAATTGAGAAAAGGATTTCTCACAAAATTCGCATTTATAAGGCTTCTCTCTAGTATGAATCAGCATATGTTTCTTTAAATCTGATGCTGTAGTAAATGACTTTTCGCACACCACACACTTATGTGGCCTCTCCCCAGTGTGAACCAAAATATGTGTCTTAAGGCTTCCTAACTGAGAAAAAGATTTCTCACAACATTCACATTTATATGGCCTCTCCCCAGTATGTGTCATTAAATGCCTCTTTAAATCCTGCAAACGTTTGAAGGACTTTTCACAGTATAAACATTTGTGTGGCCGCCCCACGACACCTGCCATAGCCATTTCAATCTCCCTCATTGAGTAAAAATAATACAAGTGTTTTAATTACGTAGAGCTTTTCATAAACATACTGGATATATTATTATTTTCCCTTAAAAGAAAGTAATAAATATGAAGTTCAAACGCTTAAAGAAACTCTCTCCCGTGATGAGCATTAAACATTTAAGACAACGGAATCCAAGCTAACTGATCACTTGTATGATGTGTTTTACTTTGAATATTCATTTATAATTCTTTTTGATTGATTGGCGAAATTGTATGGTTTTAAAAAGCGTTATTCGTCTCAATAGTCTTTTAAACAGCATAGCAACAATAATAAATGTGCCATAACTTCACTGAGTTTGTAATTTGTTACATTTCGTTAAAAGTAAGTTTTTATTTGAGGCTTATTCGTGATTCTGGGCCAATAAGTAATTCTTCCTGAAACAGAACTATCTTTTACTATAACATACACAGAAAATGAAACTAAAATGCAAAACACATTTCTTATAAGAAAATTTATTTTATCACAGTTGCTGACATTTGATAGCTAAGTGGTTTTCCTTTTAATAGTTACGTACCACGTTAATGACTTTTCAAACGGCAATAAACGAGTAAAAACCTTTTTTATAAAATAATGAACTATTATTAATAAAGCACCATGCTGCTTCAGATGTGTTGATTGATGTTGAAGCTCACAAGGTTTTCAATTCCGATTTGCACAAGGTGAAGTGTATCTGTAGTAATCTGATTTAAATCCAGGGTTATAAGGTCATCACGCATAAGTCGAGGAGGCTGAAAGGCCGTGCACAGTACTGTGATATGGTCGGCTCAAAATTGAGTTGTTTTTTTTACAGACTAGAGAATATACTTTCATTAATGGTAATAGTGAAAAATATTAAAGTTTCAAATTTTAAGGGCTAAAATAAAGAAATTATGTGTGTGATGTATAGATCAGTATATCCATCGACGGTAAAATGTTGGTTTTCCAAACTTGGGACGAAAAATGTCAATCAACTACATTGAAATCGATGAAAGAGAACTATAGGAGAAATACTTTTGCCAAGAATATTTAGGCTACTATTACGATCAGACCCTAATCCATGAAAATAGTTTGTTACGTTCACGTTGCCTCAAGCCAATCTATGTGGACGCTCTCAGACTCAGACAAATCAGATTTCCATAATAATACTAGTTTTTATACTAACACATAATTTCTAGCAAAAACTAACTAGAATATATTTTAATTTATATTTTATTCGTATTACCAGTCATTGTGAACCATTTCTTTACATCGCAACAACCTCCCCTAATGGGCCCAATTAAAATAAGTTGTATATGTAACACACTGTTTATGCAATAGTTCAATCTGTTTATATATTAAAATTTATTTCATAAACAAGGTAATTCAAAACAATGAAGCTTGGCAGAATTTTAAGATTTTTGAAAAATCGGTAGTAATACTAATTTTATAAATGTATGATTTTTAAGCCGTTTGTTACAAACAAAATACCTTGATCCCAGTGCGGATTTCGACCGATAGTTTCGTTGAACCTATTGTCAAACTGAAAAATCGTTTCATCTCTCGTGTTCTATTTATAATTGACGATTAGCTTGTTTTAGCTAACTCTGACTCTTGGTACCGTGTAAGCGGCGCAAAATGGGCTCCGTGGAGGAAGAAATGTCAGATTAGGGATACTTTTAGAAACGTAAAGTGTTATGAGCTGGCGGAAGACATATTAATGAAGTTGTAGGATTAAGAGGTTACCTGAAACATACGGTATGTTTACCTTTTATTGAAAAAGAGTGCTTCGCCTTTCCTTTATCATACATAACCTCAAAGCTCGTCTTCTACTAATTCTTTGCAAACTAATTAAGATAACTATATTCAATACTGCATATAATCATCTTTGTTACCTAAAAACATATTTCAGCAATACTAATTGTTGTAGCAAGTTTTAAAACCATGGATAATTCGTTCAACTATTACTATAACGAAATGGAGTTTACTTTTCATTCTCAACCGAGAACCAACCCTTATCGACGAGCGTCTGGGGTCAGGAGGAGTCCCACTACGAATTGAACGAATACAGTCCTATAGTCACTGGCATAAACGGAGCGAATTTCTTGAAGTTATGACGTCACTGCTTGACGTCATCGTTTTAAATTTAATTGTAATTAATTTACAGTATTGGAGCAGACTGATTGCTAGTGTGCTTCATTTCCCGGTCATTACTTGTTACTTGTTACTTGTTACTTGTGTAGCTTTAGTTTAAGCCACCACTTAAAAATCTAATTACTCTCAAACCATTAAAGAATGTTATAAGTATGTTTCTTCGTTTCGTATTAATCCTCTCTGTTTTTAGCAGTAAACTAGTGTTATAGGTTTTTTAAGTACTAAGCCTACTTAAACACGAAATGTCTAATTTTCTCAATGTTAATTTTCGAAAAGGAAACAAAAAACTAGTTAATTATGATGGACATGGACTATTGTCTCCTCAATATTGGTAGGATCGAAGTACAGTAGTAATGAGAATGTAGCTCATTTTCATGTAGGCCTAATAGGCCTAGTAGGCCTACTCTGCATTGGTCTATTCGATAAATAATAAGGTATGAAAAAACTTAAATTGTTACTTACTACACTATCAACTGTTATTGGCTAATAGTTTGCGCATAACTTGACTTGCACATTGGCTTTACACAGGATTTCATTGTTAGTGGTGTTGGTCGAAGTCATAGTCATCTCTAGATGGTTATGTCAAAGTAAAGTTACTTGTTATTACAATTGTGTTGCTTAATTTGGAATTTGATTCAGATAAATTTTAGGCATTTGGACGTGTTCCCTTCAACGTGTTAGTGATTTTGGCTATCTTACATGACGTGAGTGTGTCTCAACCGATTTTAGTCAACAAATTTATCTCTCGGTTCATACACCTCTTTGGGGAATGTCTATTAATGTATTCATTCATTGTATCAGTTACCAGTAATTACTCGATTTTTCTATCAGTATATCAATTTATAGCCTAGTCAGATACTTAGGTAGGCTAATATATTCGCCTTTGGTGTTGACCAAGCATTATCTACAGTACAGAAATGTTACTTGGTTTGATAGCCTTGACATCTGTTAAATATATTTATTGAAGGTACAGTAACTAACCTGCCTGAGATGTCAAAAATTGTTCTCATTACTGCGAGACGCATTTCGCATCTTGATAATGCATCTTCGGTCACTGAAAACCTATACCATACATGTCCTTTACCCGCGCCGGCAGTAAAAGTTTTTATCGTTTTCATCGTTTTAGTGTTAATGTAATAAGTGTCCGTGTATGTCTAATAACTGTTTTAAATGTTGAGATTGTGTTCCATCGTGTGAACTGTGACAAACACGTCTAATGTGTGAAGTATAGTATAGGTTTTCAGCGACCGAAGATGCACTGTCAAGATGCGAAACGCGTCTCGCAGTAATGAGAACAATTTTTGACATCTCAGGAAGGTTAGTTACCTTCAATAAATAGAAATGTTACCTTGGCCAAAGAAAGCGCTATGGGCGCCATGAACGTCCATTTCATGGTTATTACATGCTCAATAATAGTATGGTGTGACTGTTAGTGTAATTGTAGATCTAATGCATTAGCCTAACTTAAGTTATGGCTTAGGCCTAGTTAATATTTTTACTGGTTGCACAAAACATCACTTGGACTATTATCAAAATACACAATAAAATTTAAATTAGCCTCTGTGTTTTGTCAAATGAGGCAATGAAGCTCTTCAAATGTTATGAATTTGATAAACAATTTTAAAATATAAATAATCAATTTGCAATTTTCAGGAATACATAAAACTACTGAATTAAAACGTCAGATGCATTTTTAAATTTGAAGACAGCCAGTGTACAAGCACTCAAAGCTAATTTATGAAAATGAATGAATGGAGTTTTTTGCTTTTAAGGATCTTAAAACAAAAAGTCATGGTATTGGGCGTAGGTTTTACTATGAGTAGGTACTGCAGTAAAAGTTTAGCTAAAATCACTACTACCATAGCAGCCCAATATTTTTGTACCTTTTTACTGGACTATTATCAAATTAAACAAAAAATAAACTAATATTAATCATCCTATTTGTGTTTTGTCAAATGAGGCAATAAAGTTCAAATGTTATGAATCTGATAAAGGATTTTAAAATATATAGGCCCCTAATCTATATTTGTAATTTTCAGGAATACATGAAACCATTGAATTTCATCAAAGGATTTTTGAATTTGGTGACAGCCAGAAGGCACGACAAGCACTCGAAGCCACAACTGAAAATTGGAAGAAGAAAGGTAAGTTTTGGCTGTCTTTTTTTGTTTTAACTGAGTTTTTATCGCCAGCCTTTTCTCTGGCATTTTAATCACTGTAAATCATGTCTGAAAGGATTTTAAAATATAAATAGGCCCCTAATCTATTTGTAATTTTCAGGAATACATAAAACCATCAAAGGATTTTTGAATTGTTTTTGCCGTCTTTTATCCTAAAAATAAATAAATAAATAAATAAATAAATGATTTATTGCAGGTATACATACATAATAAAATACATAACATGCAACTTTATAAATAATGTAACAAAACTAAATTCCATTTACATAAAATAACTTAAAACAACTGGTAAAAACAAAATAAAATTTTGCATGCTATTATAAAAACCTATGACCTGCAAAGGCTTCCCCAACAGGCACATCTGCCCAATTATAGGGGGAGCTTGATATATTTTTTAGAGAAAAACATGACCAAATATTTGTATTAACATATTTAACCTTGGACTAAAAAAAAATAAATAAGCTTTATCTACAATGAATTTATTAAAAAAATAAAATCAAAAGTTGAGAACAAAAAAGACAAACTTTAAGAGCAGAGAGAATTGCAAATATTACTAAATTTATTGGCTCAAAAGCTGCTGACACAATTTTTTGAATTTTGATCGACTCATTGAAAAATCTAAATTGTTATGCAAAGAATTGTACAGACGGACAGACTCATTTAAGGGTGAATTTGCATGAGCAGATGTTCTATAAAAGGACTGGTAGATCGCCCGGCTAACCCGACCGCCGTACCGCGGCACAAGCCACGATACTCCGGCCAAGGTCACAGGGTCGTCTACGTCCCCAGCCACCACATCACGCAGATAACACAACAACGCTACCTTCCTCCTTATCTCCAGCGATTGAAACCCAAACATTTCCAACATTTCCTTATGCCTAATAAACCAAATTGGATGATTAGGAATACCAACAAACTTATAATAAAGGATTCTAAGAAATCGCTTTTGCACTTTTTCAATCATATTTACGTACAAAAATGAATTGGGAGACCAAATAATGGAACCAAATTCCAGTCTTGATCGAACCAGAGACATGTAAAGCAACTAGATAGTATTTATATCGTTAAAATAATGAGATACTCGAGAGATAAAACCCAAGATACTATAAGCTTTATTTACTGAAGATATAATATGACGATTAAAGGATAAATTTGGTTCAACAAGAATACCTAAATCCTTAAACACGTGTATTCTTTCCAAACCAACACCACTCAGTGTATACTGGAATAAAATCGGATTTTTCTTACGATGAAAGGACATCACCATACATTTAGAGAGATTTAATTTTAACCTATTCGAATCACACCAAACATCCAAAAACCTCAAGTCATTTTGAAGAGATAAGCAATTATCTAGGCTTTCAACAATCGCAAAAAGTTTCAAATCGTCGGCATACATTAACACCTCGTTGCTAAGATGATTTGGCAAGTCATTTATGAATATATTGAACATTAAAGGACCTAAATTGCTACCTTGAGGAACCCCTGAGCAAACTCTAAAGTTTTCTGATTTAAAACCATCAAAAGAAACATACTGTTGCCTGTTATGGAGATATGAAATAAAAAACCTGACCAAATTGTTAGAAAATCCATAATAGTGCAACTTACGAAGTAAAATAAGATGATCAACTTTGTCAAAAGCTTTAGAAAAATCCGTATATATTGTATCTACTTGACGTTTAGAATCTAAAACACTGGATGTAAAATTTACAAAATTGCCAAGATTTGTGGAAATTGATCGGGAAGGATAGAAACCATGTTGTTTTTCTGAAATGTACTGCTTAATGTGTGGAAAGATGTTTTGGTGCAAAATTATTTCAAAGATTTTAGCTGGTGTCGAAAGTATCGAGACAGGTCTGAAGTTCGAAATCTCCCGCATGTCTCCTTTCTTAAACAATGGTACGATTCTTGTAACCTTCCAAAGATCAGGGAATGTACCAGATTTCAAGCAAATATTATATATATGACAGAGAGGATTTATAAGAAACTCGTAACAACCTTTAAAAATATAAGTAGGAATTAGATCGGGACCAAAGGATTTTTTCGAAGGTAACTTTTTAATAGCTGTTTTAACCTCATGAGGGAAAATTTTATTTAATGAAAGGAGTTGGACTCCTGACATGACCAAAGAATCGCTAATATCAGAAAAACTAACACTACTACCGACATCATACACAGAGCCGAAATACCTAGCAAACGCATCTGCCACTGACGCACCATCTTGAAATTTATCATTTCCCCATTGAAATTTATTACTCCCATTATTTATTTTAGATGTCTTTCTACATCTAATAAAATTCCAGAAATTCTTCGGGTCTCTTTTTATGTTCATTTCTGCGTTTGAAACAAATTTAACATATTCTCGCCGAATGAGGATTTTAATATTACGTCTGTATGCACTAAATTCATCAAAATATCTACGTAACTTAGTTTTCTTAAATTTACGCCGACAATTATTTTTAAGCTTTAACATATTAATTATCTCCGGGCTGTACCACCTTGGATATTTGTATACATTATTACGTTTTATAGGGACATTATTATTTAAGCAAGAATTAAAATTCGAATAAAACTCATTTAGCGCTTGATCTGGGTCGCTACATAAATAAACATTTTCCCAAGTGCAAGTTGCAAGCGAATTATACAGGCCTAACAAATCTGCTTTGCAAAAATTAAAACTAGTTTCATTCGTGGGTGTAAAATTCCAGTGTCCCAAGGGTACAGACAGACGGACACCCAGGGCGGGATGGTGGCGATCAAGCGGCACTAGCCCCTCCTCCTCCTTCACAACAGATAAGCTAGCGACATTGCTGATAACCTGGTCCAGTGTACGATTGTTATCGTTCACTACATCATTGTACATAGATAGACCGTGAAATTCCAAAAAGTTCTGCAGTTCCAAATAAATACCACCACCTTCAAGTAAATTGTAACAATTATTTTGAATTAACGGCAAATTGAAATCACCTACGATACAAATATTACTATCAGCATTGCTAAAAATATCTCCGACCGACTCAAAAAACTGACAGTAAGTGATTTGATCGCACCTAGGTGTAAAATACACAGTACATAAGAGAAAACTAAATCCTTTCATATTAGTTAATTTAAGGAGAACAATATCAAAATTGCTGTCGGGTAGCGGAATCCGCACAGCCTCCCACATACTACTATTTACAGCTATTAGTACCCCAGATCCCCTAATTTTAGCCCTTCCATCCTGTCTAAAAACCACGAATGAATTTGGGAAGAGTTCAGACGAATGAACAGATTCATCTAACCATGTTTCTGTCAAGCAAATAATATTGTAATCACAGGCTAAAATACTCTGATAAAAAGTTACTGTTTTAGATCTCAGGCCTCTTACATTTTGATAAAACATTAAATCATTAAGCTCGTTCATTTAGTTAACATAAACATAACATAAATACTGTCGTGATCTTTTTAAGGCTTAGAACTGAAGGCGCTAATCCACCCCCTAACCGAGAGTGGCACTACTAGCCGGGCTGATAAGATGTTACACTCTAACCTCAACCCTTCATGCCTTTGGACATGCCGACAACCTCAACCCCTCATGCCTTTGGACATGCCGACAGACTGATTAGGCCTATATTTTAAACGACACTTCTAGACAAGTTACGTACATTGTGTTTGCGAATAATACTTTTTCAGTTATTACAATTCACTGTTAAAAATTAACTTTGTTATTGAATCCTAATGGTTGTATGTTTTGGTGATAAATCATGAATGAGTGAGAGGGGGAGGCAGCTCTGCGTCGCCTCCAGTCCCACACTCGTGAGCTTCCTGCAGCAGTCACAGCTACAAGGCCCGTTAGGATTAGGAGATAAGCCCGTTAGTGATTATAATATAGCAACTTCTTTTGCTATCTACTGAACAAAAAAATCTCACTTCGAAGCGACCAGTTAAATTTTTGGATTCATACAATATGGATTCCTCTCAAGTGGTCAAGTTTCAAATAATATTTTTCTTTGGAACAAGAAGTGAAGATGGGCATTTACTAGTTCATGTATATAAATTATAAAGGGATGGTTTATTACATGACTCTTCTTCAGGAATTAATACAAAGGAACCTCTCCATTGTGATAAGGCACATGATGAGAATGCTACATATAACGTTTTAACAAAAAAACAGTAGTTAATTTGACAATCATTTCAGAGTCCGACAGTAAAACTATGTTACGCAACTTTTCTCTTTGCAATAGTCACAAAATCGAAGATGAAACTCTCTCTGTTTTATGTTTTGTTATATGTAGATCGAAACTTGATGTGCAATGTTTTTTGTTGAATTGAGAACTATAGTTTGGTTTATTATGTATTTGGAGCGTGGAATTTTCTTAACCATTCTAAAGTTAAGTAAGAATATGTTAAAATAATTAAAAACAATACATTTACACATTAATTCCTATATTAGTAGGAATCTTGTTTGCATATAAGATTTATCTTTCAGTGGTATTATATTTTATGTACAAAGTTGTACCTATGTATAGAGAGTTTTTAAAGAAAAGTTACAACATCCAAGATAAAACTCTCTATTCTATGCTTTTATTATATGTAGATCGAAACTTAATGTGCATTATTTACTGTACAAAATTTTATAATAAAAATACAAAATGTTGAGGTTAGCAATTACCTATATGTAATAATTTTAGTTGATTAAAGAACTATAATTCATTTTGTTTTTTATTAGGAGCGTGGATCTTTTCAACCAGTCCAGTGTTAGGTAAAAATATGTTAAAATAATAAATCAATACATTTACACATTCCTATGCTATTAGAAATATTGTTTACATATCAGATTTCATTTTCAGTGGTATTATATATTTCATGTACAAAGTTGTGCTTGTGCTTAGAGAGTTTTTAAATAAATGTATAAATTATAAATTATTCTGGTAATTTATAACTCATTTAACCTTTAAAATTTTATAAAATAAACTGTGTTGTTATTTGAATTATTACTATATCAATTTTAACATACTTCGTTGTAAGGGGGAAATATGTAATGGCCTAAGCGACGCATCGGCTAATATTGATGTCAGACCAGGAAAGGGATTGACGTTACTACAGTATGATGAAAAAGAATCAAAACTTTAAAATCTTATCTCTACTTGTTAGTACTGAATAATTTTATAATATATGCAGAACAGTCAACAAAATTTCTTGATTTTATTACCAAAGAAGCTTATACAGCGAGATGTGTCACAGTTAATTACTTTTAACTAATTTGCCCTGTTAATTAGAAAATAATAAATCTCATTAAATGATCCTGTAAGAAATAACCCATGAAAACATTAATATAAGCAAGAGTAATGTTTAAACTGTATTTGTTTTGTGATCAATGAGGCTTTATTTCGTTCATTCAAGCAGCATATAATTTTTAATACTTACAAATCACTTTTGCGTTTCATTTCTTTGCAATCATGCCAAGCCCGAATGAAGAAGAAAGATGAAAATTGTTATTTTAAGTTGCATCAAATGGCGTGGTTAGGCGTCCCTATAAGGTCAGTGCTAAAATGAACATTAGTCTTGTTTGCGGACGAGGCCGTGGCATTTGGCTCGACCTGTAAGAGTGTCAGACACCATCAAGGCGTGCATTCCCAGTCCTCCAGTTTACACTGTTATGTTTGCTTAGCTTCAAACACCTAACTTACACTTTGATACAGTTAATAGTTTTTAAATATAATTTATTGGCTTTGAAATGTTTGTATTAATTTAAAACCTAAGAACTTCCAGCGACATACGAAATATTTGGATCACATCTTGCGTTGTGGAAATATCCTAAAAAAGCTACTGAATTCAACATACATATAAAAAAATGCTATTTCAAAAAAGATATATATAATGAAACCTTAAATTTGAAAATCTAAGTCTAATAAAAGTTATAAAAGAAAAAGGTTACTTTGTTTTGATTGAAAAATGCTAATCAAAATAATAATAACAATAGTCCTATTATATATATATATATATGTCATGGTACAGACTGATATTTGATCTCAGCCTATGCGTCCATGAGGTAAACGATCTCATTGTATAGTAGAATTTGAGGCTGAACTAACAAAATATTTGATAATTTTGTTCTTTACTTATACAAATTTTTAATTGTACCACAGCTGTTGTGTATTTAATTGATAACCTGTTGTGTATTTTATGATATATTGTGTAAGGAATTTGGGTTTTGGTAAATTCACATAACATTTTTCGAATTTTAGTAATTAATCAAATCAGGTTACAGGCTTAAGAAAACTTGGCAAAAGCCTTAATGATCGACAGTGGGTCCTCAAGGGTAAACACATTAGATATTCAACCGGCTGCAAGAAGAAATTCCTTATTCATCCTCCTGAGTGCTACCAGCCAACAAGGTGGCGCCTTCCTACGAGGACAACGGCTCACCAGTACTCTGTCATCCCACTCCCCATTATCTGAGTCTTAGCATGGGTAAATTTGCGGTTGCAATTGTTAGTTACAACAGGAAGAATGGAACTTTTGGTCTGTGGAATCGAGAATGCGACCGGAACCTCAAAAATATATAATGGTAACTCACTCTTTTTTAAATTATCACATTAAAAAAGATAATTTTATTTTGTTTTCTTTGTTGAATTTAAATATATATGTTATCGTTATGGGATCAATAACAGTCAAAATGATTTGCTTTTGTTGGGTTATTAGAGCTATTACTAACATAACTTTATCCCTTTTGAAACAATTTCTTGCGTCATGTCACGGTACAAATAAACTAAAAATTTGGAATTAAACTCTAATTCTACTGTCGCAACTCTGTTGGCGGAGCAGAAACTTTGCTAGATATCATCAAATAAATGATTTACATAAATTGTATTTTGATCCATGCAACATGTCTTTGATTTGCATCCAGAGTAAAAATTCACGAATACTATATTGTTTTTAAGAGGTTTTAATACAAGAAAATATATTATTTTTTATACAAACAAGTCACCAATTCCATCAATAACAAATATAATATAAACCAATTTTTCAGAATCCATTGTAAAATAAGTTAATAACCGTACATAATTGAAAGCAATAGTAGACGTGGACGGAAAAAAGTTGAAAATATACCACTAGACTCTTGGAAAGCACATAATCATTAATTTATCCATCGAAAACACTTAAACAATTTTTAACTAACAAAGAGTCACATTTTTATATATAATTAGTTTGAATATAAGGTTTGCGTACAGACGATATTTTTATGGAATTCATATCTAAGTCTAAATACCTTCCTAATGGCAGATGAAGAATTAGTGTTTAATATTTGAAATCCGTGCATTGCTCCGAAAGTCATGACTCTGAAAGGTACAACTCCGAAAAAATACATTTTTGTTAAGGCATAATTCCGAAGTGTAGTGTTCCAAAAGTCATAACCCCGAATGGCACTGCTCCGACAGGCATAATTCCGAAAGGCACAGTTCCGACAGGCATATCAAACTCAAATCAGCGACACTTTCGGAACAGTGTGTTTCAGAATTATACTTGTCGGAGCAGTGTCATTCGGAGTAATGAATCTCGATATAGTGCTTTTCGGAGTAATGACTTTCGGAGTAGTGCCATTTAGAGTTCTGACCGTTGAAATTCTGTCGTTCAACAGTTCGCTTCACAATTTACAAGACGAAATTAAAATTTAGTTTCGGAAGGCACTGTTCCGAAAGTCATAACTCTGAATGGCATTGCTCCGACAGGCATAACTCCGAAATGCACTGTTCCGAAGAAAGTGTCGGAGCAGTCCCATTAGGAGTTTTGACTTTCGGAGCAATTCCGGCGCCCGTTGATATTTAACTGTTATAATAAGGTCAATGTGTAATATTTACATGTTATAATAGGCCAAACTCTGTGTAGAGTAAAAGAAAAGTAAGTGTAAAGCAAGTGTAAACTACTTAACAATTATACTCAAGGTAGCACTATTTAGAATATTCTTACAGTGGTCACTAATTAATGTCTTTTTAAAACTTTACTTTAAAGATGTTTAACGATTAAATTTTATAGCTTCTGTTTTAAGTAGAAATCAATATTTTTCACAGTTAATTGTTAATATTCGGTACATTGAATATTGAATTGAATACATTGAATATTGAATACATTGAATATAAAGAATTTCCGATCCAACTTTGTCACCATTTGTCTTGTTGATTAGTGTAGAAGTTGCTATTTATGGTATTTATGTATGCTAATGTAAACGAATCAGCGAGTTCTGAACTAGATTTGTCATACTGGAAGGAGACTGAAAATAATTGAACATAATATAGGCTAAGCTTATAGACCCGCCATATCCTCATTAGTGAGCAGGGAGATTTGCCGGTATGAAAAAGATAACATTTACCCGTTTTCCAGTTTAGTTTATACCTCAAATAATTACTAAAAACGTTAAATAGCTTAAACCATAAAATGCGGCTTGCTGTTTATAGTCTCTTATAACTTATATCCATTTCAGGCTGATTGGGTAAAGCAAATTAGTTGATTCTATACATGCCAGTTTGGGGCCGATAGGATAAATGATTTCTCCACTTTTTCTCAAAGAATATTTATTTCACTGCTGATAATGTTTTAATAAGATAACTAACAATAACATATTTTATACTTTTTTAATCCTTATAAAAAATGGTGATGGATGGATTTTTTTGGACCGAGAGACTGACAGCTACATAGGACTTCATTACCTGACTTGAACCTCGCCGAGAAACGAATATAAAACCCAGACTAACTAATATTTTACAATAAACAATCATTGAAAATTAAAGGAAATATCAAATTTATAAAATATGTGCAAATCAAGCACTATGACAAAAGTGAACGAGAATGCATAGATACGTTATCCAAGCACATTTACAAGACACAATGTGATTCAAACAATTCTTAAGTGTTATAAGTGCAATATGACATTCTAAAAGTTATATGATAAAAAATAATACATCAAAACTATTACTATTATTACTATTTTTACTATTATTTAAAATTATATTACAAATTATAAAATGTTCAGGAGTCAGTCATGTATTAGCCAGTCATTTCCCAAACAGACCAGACGAAAAATTATTTTACATTTTGTTGAAATTTGCTTCCAAATAGGTGTTTGCCAGATTTCCGACAGGTTTTTTCATATTTAAATTTCAAACCTACGTTGAAATATTTGTTTTTTAACAAAACTACCACCACCAACAACAACAACACCCCACCGTCATCTCTGCCAAAACCACTGTCAATAGGAACATTAAAACTTATGTTTGGTCATTAATACTTTGCAAAAGTCAGAATTCGAAGACAAATAAAGATACTAATTTACTAGAAAATTTGAAGTTTTAAAGACCAGTGACACCATGCAACAGAGTGAGCTATGTGTTTCAAAAAAACATAACACAGGCACAATGTCCCGACTCTGCTGGATAAAAATAAATACAATTTTGGATCAAAGCAACATCAGAGCTATTATTGGATGTTAATAAATATGTCACAGTACTTCATACACCCATTGCAGCAGACCTGCATACTTAGCGAACTTCAAATGCAAAAGAACACATTTCAATCCAATATAGCGAGATTTGACATGTTTTTGTAAGCTCCTTAAGAATAACATGGAGAAAGATTATACAGGTTTGCTGCAACAGGTCCGTTGAAACTGGGTAGTTTTAATTGAATATTTAGTTGATCTGAACTAGAAGAAGCCATACACCAAGTTTTACCAAGGTATGTAAAAAAATAAGGAAAATATATCATTTATTTTATTTCCCATAAGGATAACATGGGAAATGAGTATGCATGTTTAATGCCACAAAACTGGAAACTTCGGGGATTGTAGAGGAAAATACATTAAATCTAATCTATAAGAAGCCACAAAACAAGTTTTATTACAATATGATGAGTAATAAGCGAATGATAGAATTTTACTTATTTCCAATAAGGTTAACATTGGGACAACGTACTGTGTTTACCACTTTAAATATCTCAGTAACCAATAGACATAGAATATGCAAAATTGTTTGTTTTTCCGAGCTGATTTCAATGGTGCAAGCCAAAAATTGATTAGTTTTATTTTTCTATGTGAAAAACTAAAAAAAACATTTTTGGTGGGGTTTTTTCCCCTTCACCACCCCTCCCGATGGTCCGATCGGGCTGGTTTACGAACTCGTCCAATTGATTACCACTTTACATGTCTGTACCAAATTTCAGATCGGACCATATATACGGCCGCTATCGTGCTGACAGACATATATATATATATATATTCGAACGAATGGTGTTTTTGCTTCAGGTGGCGCCAAAACGAAAAGTTATCATGGTCTCGGGCTTAGGTCTTACCATGAGACCTATGGTAATAGCTTCTTCCCTATAGGGGAAATTCGCTAAAAAATGGTAGGAAATAACGATAGTATTATAATAGTAGATCCGATCACCGCTCATATATTTATAAAGTACAAACTCTGTTGTTTTACTCAATTAAATATTAGATTTCCGTTTAATATGTTTAACTACCACTACTATGACAACCTCTAATACCACCACTACTACTACCATCACCACCACTATTACTACTAAAACCACCACTACCAAATTTACTACTAAGAATGAAAACGTCTGTTTGATCTCACAGAATATGCAAAAGACGAAAGCATAAACCAAATGAAGGTACTACTATACAAACTAATATCAATTTTGAAGATCAGTGTCATCATGTTACAGTGTGAGTTAAGTGTTTCAGAAGAACATAACACGGTTCAATGGCCCGACACTGCCGACATTCGTCACTGTGGTGACCTACTGTCACTGAAGAAAGAAATTTGTTGAATTTGTTTCACTTTTGTAGCCGGTCTTCAGTATGTGTAGCAATATCAACATCATAAATATTCAATGAATAGGACGGCTGCTTATTGTGGATCAACTCATGATTCCTCAAATTTTCCTTTCTTGAAAAGAATTCTTACATTTGAAGTATTCATACAAATACTCTTCAGGGTGTGTTGAAGTGTATCTCTTGAGATCTCTGGATGTTCGGAAAGATTTGTTGCAAATTGTGCATTTGTCCCCTCTAAAGTATGAATCAATACATGTATCCACAAGTTGCTTGATATTGAGAACGATTTCTCACATGTCGGGCATCTGAAAGGACCGTCTCCAGTCTGAGTTAATATTGTAAGATCTTTTATCAGTGTGTGTATCTTAAGACTGCCGGAGAATTTATATTGAATATATAGATAAATAGTTTACAAAAAATAATAACACTATAATAGTGTAGCATGAGGTGACATAATATAACAAAATTATAAACATAAAAAATTAAAAGCATTGACTTATTTCTATTGTACATATTGAAATTTACACATTTTTTGGTTCTAGGATAACAAATCTGCGCTCAATTACTCCCATTAAGTAGTATATTTCGCTACTAGTCATGGAAGTAGCCCTTTTCGGGGCAAGATAATGTTTTTCTTCCGAGGCGTATCTTGCCCCGAAATGGGACTTTTAGGACAGGTTGTAATTAATGCGATGAAACTAGCCAAACTTAAATAAAATTATCTGATATTTCATAATTTAGTAATTTTTCATCAATCAAACACAATACGGCTGTATTATATTTTAAAATTTTTTTTAGTTTAGAGTTATTTGACATTGTAAATAATTAAAAACCCAAATAAAATTTAAATTTTGTTATATTGAAGGAGTCGTAAAATTTTGGGATTCCACACATATACTCATAGTTCCCAGTCCTGTATTGGTCCCCAAAAGATGTATCCATTTTTATTCAAAAAAATTCAAAAAGTAAATGAATGCTCAAAAATTATGGTTAACGCAAACCATAAAGTGAAGAAACTCGATAAAACTTAAAAAAAACAACAAATTCCCCGTACATCAGTTACGTAGGCATGGACACGGTGATCGATGATAAATAGCCTCCTTCCTCATCGGCGACTAAACAAGCTCTGAGGTTCTTTCCACTGTGTGTCAACGTTTGCCTCTCTACGGGGTGTGCATATTTTTTGTAGCTAAAAGTCTTTCTTCATGCGTGTGTCATCACAATAGCTTTCATTTTACCGATGTAAGTTAGAGTCTTGTTACACTTAAGACACACACTAGGGTCACTGACCAGCATGTGAAAGGTAATGCCTCTTCAGACTCGTCAAGTGACTAAAGGACTTTCCACAGGTTTGGCACCTGTAAGGTTTCTCACCAGTATGGATCAACGTGTGGCTTTTAAGGGTGTTTGATTTTGCAAATGATTTCTCACATATTAGGCATGTGTAGGGTTTCTCTCTAGTGTGTGTAAGTATGTGGGTACCCAGATTCCCTTTCTCGGCAAAGGACGTTCCACAGGTGTTGCAACTGTAAGGTTTCTGACCCGTGTGCGTCAACGTGTGACTTTTAAGACTGCTTAATTGTAAAAAGGATTTCAAACATATTTGACATGTGTAAGGTCTTTCACCCGTGTGTTTTAAAGTGTGCTTTCTAAGGCCACTGGATGATGTAAAAGATTTCTGACAAATGTCGCACGAGTATGGTTTCTCTCCAGTATGTGTCATCGCATGTTTATCCAAGTTCCCTTTTAGGGTAAAGGACTTTCCACAAGTTTGGCAGCTGTAAGGTCTATTATCAATGTGTATTGAAGTGTGCCTCTTAAGGTCCCCAAATGATGTAAATGATTTCGCACATAATTGACATGTGTACGGTTTCTCACCAGTGTGTAGCATCGCATGAGTCTTCAGGTACCTTGATGTTGTAAAGGATTTCTCACATAATTGACATGTGAAAGGTTTCACACCAGTGTGTGTCAACGTGTGGGTCTTAAGATTGCTTAAAGCTGTAAATGATTTCTCACATAATTGACATGGGAAAGGTTTCTCACCAGTATGTATCAACGTGTGAATCTTAAGATAACTTGAAGTTGTAAAGGATTTCTCACATAGTTGACATGCGTAAGGTCTATTTCCACTGTGTGTCAATGTATGTGAATCCAAGTGGCATTTCTGAGTAAAGGACTTTCCACATATTTGGCAGGTGTGAGGTCTTTCACCAGTGTGTACCAGCGTATGAGTCTTAATGTGACTTAATTTTGTGAAGGATTTCTTACAAACTTCACATGTGTATGGTTTCTCACCAGTGTGTACCAAAGTATGAGTTTTTAGGTGACTTGATGTTGGAAAGGATTTCTCACATAATAGACATGGGTAAGGTTTCTCTCCAGTGTGTATCAATGCATGTCTATTCAAGGTGCCTTTTTCGGTAAACGTCTTTCCACACGTCTGGCAACTGTAAGGTCTCTCACCAGTATGTAATAACGTGTGTTTGCTTAAGCTTGCACATTGCCTAAAGGACGTTCCGCATGTTTGGCAGGTGTAGGGTCTCTCACCAGTGTGTATCAAAGTGTGCCTCTTAAGGGTGCTTGATTTTTTAAAGGATTTATCACATATTTGACACGTGTAACGGTGTACCAGCGGATTCTTTACTCTCTTGCTAGCTTGTTTGCTCCTTTGTGTTGACATAATTAATTGTCAACGCAAACTTAGAATTTTAACGTACACTTAGATCGTTTTCCGATCTAAGCCTCCGTTTTGTTTTCAATGTAGTTTGTCACTGCTAAGCAAATTGAATATTGATGTCACATTTAATTATTTTTGATATCTTCAAAAAGTCTTTAACCCTAGAACAAAAATATTTTATTACTTCAAACATTATCAAAATCAGTTAAAACATTTTTTATAATTGCCTTAGGTCATGTTGTAAAACGTTGCCGAAAAGTAACTATAATGATATCTTGGATCTTTTCAATAATCTCGAAAATTAAAATATATACATATCCAATGTTGTAATATTTCGATAAAAATCAGAAGGAATCAATTTAGTTTTCTTTAATTATTGCAATAGCAATAATACAGTATAGGTATTACTACATATGATTTAGTATTTTCGGGGAGCGGCCTGTTGTATTGGTTAGAATGCGGATTTTGGTCTCCAAAACCGGGGTTCAAATCCCGCCAATCACCAATGGCTCCTCTGCTATGTTACTGACAACAGTAAAATATTGAATTAAATTAAAATATTTTGGTATTACACTATCTCATCAACCTTCTATTAAAATTATGCCAGGTCTGTACTATTTACTGTGTAAGCTAAAGTGAAAATATCTGTTTAAGTTGTTTTCCATAAAAAGTTAACACAGACACAGTATTATTATTTTTAGAATGTTATTTTAATAAATTTTAATTTGAGAGAAACGAGACTTAGAGAAGGATGGTATCGAGCAATGAAGATCTGAATAAGTAAGTTTTGTGCATCTCTAACTTTTTTACATTTATTTATTCATTGGGCTAGTATATTGTATATTATGTGTAAATTGATATAATTTTATATTTTTCTATGTTTAATTAAGTCAGCTATTTCTTTTGGTTTTCAGTATCAATACATCCCATATATTTTTTGTGGTTTCCCATGTTAATATGCCCCATATATCTTTTGTGGTTTTCCATTACAATATAGCCTTTATACTTTTGTGGTTTCCATGTCAATATAGCATGTATTTTTTGAAGTTTATTATGACAATACAGCCTATAATTTTTTGTGGTTTTCCTATTTTTTTGGGTTTTCATGTCAAAATAACCTTTAATTCTTTGTGGTTATATATATATATTTTTTTGTTCATTATTATTTTTACATATATATACAGTGTTTTATATCTCAACATATCCTATATATTCTTTGCGATTTTCCATGTCAATATAGCTTATGTACTTTTAAGTTATTGTTATGTTTCTTACACAACATCGAATTTTTTTCCGAATAAGTTGACTTAATAACAGGTAATATTCAAAATTATTTTGGATGAAATTTTATAAATCATTAATTCTAATTTTCATATTATTATTCAATATTATAAATAATAATACCTTAAGGTTCAGTTTGAAACCAAACGGTTTATGTGTGGTAAATGTTCTGCAATAAAACTTTGTAGTAATTTATCTAATCTAAGTTTAAATTGTGCTTCATTTTTCTACTTGAATGCTATTATAATACAATTATACCTAAACTTGAAAATCGAAAACAAAAGTTTCTAACCAGTTCCAAATCGTTCTATACATTTTCAATATATAAAAAAAAACATGATGAAGAAAAATTCTACTTCATAGAATCATTATAATTAAATGAATTATTATTAATATGTATTTGGATTATTTTGTCCTTCCAATTTTGTATTGCCTACGTCGATAAAGTAACTCTTTCATGTGATGTATGATTTTCAAGGGCACGGTGGACTAGTTTTGAATCTAGTTTTGGTGAAAACTAGATGTCTTTACGTTGATTCTACGCAAAGTTAAAGAACACCTAACGTTTCAGTTTTACAAAAACTGTGTTACGTTTCGTGCGATCAACTTAATGTCCTCTAGTTTTACAATGCATCTTCCCAAACAGACCAGACGAAAAATTATTTTACATTTTGTTGAAATTTGCTTCCAAATAGGTGTTTGCCAGATTTCCGACAGGTTTTTTCATATTTAAATTTCAAACCTACGTTGAAATATTTGTTTTTTAACAAAACTACCACCACCAACAACAACAACACCCCACCGTCATCTCTGCCAAAACCACTGTCAATAGGAACATTAAAACTTATGTTTGGTCATTAATACTTTGCAAAAGTCAGAATTCGAAGACAAATAAAGATACTAATTTACTAGAAAATTTGAAGTTTTAAAGACCAGTGACACCATGCAACAGAGTGAGCTATGTGTTTCAAAAAAACATAACACAGGCACAATGTCCCGACTCTGCTGGATAAAAATAAATACAATTTTGGATCAAAGCAACATCAGAGCTATTATTGGATGTTAATAAATATGTCACAGTACTTCATACACCCATTGCAGCAGACCTGCATACTTAGCGAACTTCAAATGCAAAAGAACACATTTCAATCCAATATAGCGAGATTTGACATGTTTTTGTAAGCTCCTTAAGAATAACATGGAGAAAGATTATACAGGTTTGCTGCAACAGGTCCGTTGAAACTGGGTAGTTTTAATTGAATATTTAGTTGATCTGAACTAGAAGAAGCCATACACCAAGTTTTACCAAGGTATGTAAAAAAATAAGGAAAATATATCATTTATTTTATTTCCCATAAGGATAACATGGGAAATGAGTATGCATGTTTAATGCCACAAAACTGGAAACTTCGGGGATTGTAGAGGAAAATACATTAAATCTAATTTATAAGAAGCCACAAAACAAGTTTTATTACAATATGATGAGTAATAAGCGAATGATAGAATTTTACTTATTTCCAATAAGGTTAACATTGGGACAACGTACTGTGTTTACCACTTTAAATATCTCAGTAACCAATGGACATAGAATATGCAAAATTGTTTGTTTTTCCGAGCTGATTTCAATGGTGCAAGCCAAAAATTGATTAGTTTTATTTTTCTATGTGAAAAACTAAAAAAAACATTTTTGGTGGGGTTTTTTCCCCTTCACCACCCCTCCCGATGGTCCGATCGGGCTGGTTTACGAACTCGTCCAATTGATTACCACTTTACATGTCTGTACCAAATTTCAGATCGGACCATATATACGGCCGCTATCGTGCTGACAGACATATATATATATATATATATATATTCGAACGAATGGTGTTTTTGCTTCAGGTGGCGCCAAAACGAAAAGTTATCATGGTCTCGGGCTTAGGTCTTACCATGAGACCTATGGTAATAGCTTCTTCCCTATAGGGGAAATTCGCTAAAAAATGGTAGGAAATAACGATAGTATTATAATAGTAGATCCGATCACCGCTCATATATTTATAAAGTACAAACTCTGTTGTTTTATTCAATTAAATATTAGATTTCCGTTTAATATGTTTAACTACCACTACTATGACAACCTCTAATACCACCACTACTACTACCATCACCACCACTATTACTACTAAAACCACCACTACCAAATTTACTACTAAGAATGAAAACGTCTGTTTGATCTCACAGAATATGCAAAAGACGAAAGCATAAACCAAATGAAGGTACTACTATACAAACTAATATCAATTTTGAAGATCAGTGTCATCATGTTACAGTGTGAGTTAAGTGTTTCAGAAGAACATAACACGGTTCAATGGCCCGACACTGCCGACATTCGTCACTGTGGTGACCTACTGTCACTGAAGAAAGAAATTTGTTGAATTTGTTTCACTTTTGTAGCCGGTCTTCAGTATGTGTAGCAATATCAACATCATAAATATTCAATGAATAGGACGGCTGCTTATTGTGGATCAACTCATGATTCCTCAAATTTTCCTTTCTTGAAAAGAATTCTTACATTTGAAGTATTCATACAAATACTCTTCAGGGTGTGTTGAAGTGTATCTCTTGAGATCTCTGGATGTTCGGAAAGATTTGTTGCAAATTGTGCATTTGTCCCCTCTAAAGTATGAATCAATACATGTATCCACAAGTTGCTTGATATTGAGAACGATTTCTCACATGTCGGGCATCTGAAAGGACCGTCTCCAGTCTGAGTTAATATTGTAAGATCTTTTATCAGTGTGTGTATCTTAAGACTGCCGGAGAATTTATATTGAATATATAGATAAATAGTTTACAAAAAATAATAACACTATAATAGTGTAGCATGAGGTGACATAATATAACAAAATTATAAACATAAAAAATTAAAAGCATTGACTTATTTCTATTGTACATATTGAAATTTACACATTTTTTGGTTCTAGGATAACAAATCTGCGCTCAATTACTCCCATTAAGTAGTATATTTCGCTACTAGTCATGGAAGTAGCCCTTTTCGGGGCAAGATAATGTTTTTCTTCCGAGGCGTATCTTGCCCCGAAATGGGACTTTTAGGACAGGTTGTAATTAATGCGATGAAACTAGCCAAACTTAAATAAAATTATCTGATATTTCATAATTTAGTAATTTTTCATCAATCAAACACAATACGGCTGTATTATATTTTAAAATTTTTTTTAGTTTAGAGTTATTTGACATTGTAAATAATTAAAAACCCAAATAAAATTTAAATTTTGTTATATTGAAGGAGTCGTAAAATTTTGGGATTCCACACATATACTCATAGTTCCCAGTCCTGTATTGGTCCCCAAAAGATGTATCCATTTTTATTCAAAAAAATTCAAAAAGTAAATGAATGCTCAAAAATTATGGTTAACGCAAACCATAAAGTGAAGAAACTCGATAAAACTTAAAAAAAACAACAAATTCCCCGTACATCAGTTACGTAGGCATGGACACGGTGATCGATGATAAATAGCCTCCTTCCTCATCGGCGACTAAACAAGCTCTGAGGTTCTTTCCACTGTGTGTCAACGTTTGCCTCTCTACGGGGTGTGCATATTTTTTGTAGCTAAAAGTCTTTCTTCATGCGTGTGTCATCACAATAGCTTTCATTTTACCGATGTAAGTTAGAGTCTTGTTACACTTAAGACACACACTAGGGTCACTGACCAGCATGTGAAAGGTAATGCCTCTTCAGACTCGTCAAGTGACTAAAGGACTTTCCACAGGTTTGGCACCTGTAAGGTTTCTCACCAGTATGGATCAACGTGTGGCTTTTAAGGGTGTTTGATTTTGCAAATGATTTCTCACATATTAGGCATGTGTAGGGTTTCTCTCTAGTGTGTGTAAGTATGTGGGTACCCAGATTCCCTTTCTCGGCAAAGGACGTTCCACAGGTGTTGCAACTGTAAGGTTTCTGACCCGTGTGCGTCAACGTGTGACTTTTAAGACTGCTTAATTGTAAAAAGGATTTCAAACATATTTAACATGTGTAAGGTCTTTCACCCGTGTGTTTTAAAGTGTGCTTTCTAAGGCCACTGGATGATGTAAAAGATTTCTGACAAATGTCGCACGAGTATGGTTTCTCTCCAGTATGTGTCATCGCATGTTTATCCAAGTTCCCTTTTAGGGTAAAGGACTTTCCACAAGTTTGGCAGCTGTAAGGTCTATTATCAATGTGTATTGAAGTGTGCCTCTTAAGGTCCCCAAATGATGTAAATGATTTCGCACATAATTGACATGTGTACGGTTTCTCACCAGTGTGTAGCATCGCATGAGTCTTCAGGTACCTTGATGTTGTAAAGGATTTCTCACATAATTGACATGTGAAAGGTTTCACACCAGTGTGTGTCAACGTGTGGGTCTTAAGATTGCTTAAAGCTGTAAATGATTTCTCACATAATTGACATGAGAAAGGTTTCTCACCAGTATGTATCAACGTGTGAATCTTAAGATAACTTGAAGTTGTAAAGGATTTCTCACATAGTTGACATGCGTAAGGTCTATTTCCACTGTGTGTCAATGTATGTGAATCCAAGTGGCATTTCTGAGTAAAGGACTTTCCACAAATTTGGCAGGTGTGAGGTCTTTCACCAGTGTGTACCAGCGTATGAGTCTTAATGTGACTTAATTTTGTGAAGGATTTCTTACAAACTTCACATGTGTATGGTTTCTCACCAGTGTGTACCAAAGTATGAGTTTTTAGGTGACTTGATGTTGGAAAGGATTTCTCACATAATAGACATGGGTAAGGTTTCTCTCCAGTGTGTATCAATGCATGTCTATTCAAGGTGCCTTTTTCGGTAAACGTCTTTCCACACGTCTGGCAACTGTAAGGTCTCTCACCAGTATGTAATAACGTGTGTTTGCTTAAGCTTGCACATTGCCTAAAGGACGTTCCGCATGTTTGGCAGGTGTAGGGTCTCTCACCAGTGTGTATCAAAGTGTGCCTCTTAAGGGTGCTTGATTTTTTAAAGGATTTATCACATATTTGACACGTGTAACGGTGTACCAGCGGATTCTTTACTCTCTTGCTAGCTTGTTTGCTCCTTTGTGTTGACATAATTAATTGTCAACGCAAACTTAGAATTTTAACGTACACTTAGATCGTTTTCCGATCTAAGCCTCCGTTTTGTTTTCAATGTAGTTTGTCACTGCTAAGCAAATTGAATATTGATGTCACATTTAATTATTTTTGATATCTTCAAAAAGTCTTTAACCCTAGAACAAAAATATTTTATTACTTCAAACATTATCAAAATCAGTTAAAACATTTTTTATAATTGCCTTAGGTCATGTTGTAAAACGTTGCCGAAAAGTAACTATAATGATATCTTGGATCTTTTCAATAATCTCGAAAATTAAAATATATACATATCCAATGTTGTAATATTTCGATAAAAATCAGAAGGAATCAATTTAGTTTTCTTTAATTATTGCAATAGCAATAATACAGTATAGGTATTACTACATATGATTTAGTATTTTCGGGGAGCGGCCTGTTGTATTGGTTAGAATGCGGATTTTGGTCTCCAAAACCGGGGTTCAAATCCCGCCAATCACCAATGGCTCCTCTGCTATGTTACTGACAACAGTAAAATATTGAATTAAATTAAAATATTTTGGTATTACACTATCTCATCAACCTTCTATTAAAATTATGCCAGGTCTGTACTATTTACTGTGTAAGCTAAAGTGAAAATATCTGTTTAAGTTGTTTTCCATAAAAAGTTAACACAGACACAGTATTATTATTTTTAGAATGTTATTTTAATAAATTTTAATTTGAGAGAAACGAGACTTAGAGAAGGATGGTATCGAGCAATGAAGATCTGAATAAGTAAGTTTTGTGCATCTCTAATTTTTTTACATTTATTTATTCATTGGGCTAGTATATTGTATATTATGTGTAAATTGATATAATTTTATATTTTTCTATGTTTAATTAAGTCTGCTATTTCTTTTGGTTTTCAGTATCAATACATCCCATATATTTTTTGTGGTTTCCCATGTTAATATGCCCCATATATCTTTTGTGGTTTTCCATTACAATATAGCCTTTATACTTTTGTGGTTTCCATGTCAATATAGCATATATTTTTTGAAGTTTATTATGACAATACAGCCTATAATTTTTTGTGGTTTTCCTATTTTTTTGGGTTTTCATGTCAAAATAACCTTTAATTCTTTGTGGTTATATATATATATTTTTTTGTTCATTATTATTTTTACATATATATACAGTGTTTTATATCTCAACATATCCTATATATTCTTTGCGATTTTCCATGTCAATATAGCTTATGTACTTTTAAGTTATTGTTATGTTTCTTACACAACATCGAATTTTTTTCCGAATAAGTTGACTTAATAACAGGTAATATTCAAAATTATTTTGGATGAAATTTTATAAATCATTAATTCTAATTTTCATATTATTATTCAATATTATAAATAATAATACCTTAAGGTTCAGTTTGAAACCAAACGGTTTATGTGTGGTAAATGTTCTGCAATAAAACTTTGTAGTAATTTATCTAATCTAAGTTTAAATTGTGCTTCATTTTTCTACTTGAATGCTATTATAATACAATTATACCTAAACTTGAAAATCGAAAACAAAAGTTTCTAACCAGTTCCAAATCGTTCTATACATTTTCAATATATAAAAAAAAACATGATGAAGAAAAATTCTACTTCATAGAATCATTATAATTAAATGAATTATTATTAATATGTATTTGGATTATTTTGTCCTTCCAATTTTGTATTGCCTACGTCGATAAAGTAACTCTTTCATGTGATGTATGATTTTCAAGGGCACGGTGGACTAGTTTTGAATCTAGTTTTGGTGAAAACTAGATGTCTTTACGTTGATTCTACGCAAAGTTAAAGAACACCTAACGTTTCAGTTTTACAAAAACTGTGTTACGTTTCGTGCGATCAACTTAATGTCCTCTAGTTTTACAATGCATCTTCGTCCTTAAAATGATCATGATAGGGTTTCTGTTCTAAAGGTTTAACTCTGCACTTTCTCTATGTAGGGAGTAAATATTTGGAAGAACCGAAAAGTTTTCTGTCCTTCTTATAATTATTTTTCGAAGTAAAAATTTATTAAATCAACGAAAAATATGAAAATGACGCGTGATAAGTGGATCATTTAGGACATTTGCTGGCAGTAAAATTTAGAAAAATAACAATATGCCCCTTATCCCAAGCACCGTTCACGTTGGGTTGGTAATATACGGTATCACATTGTTTGAAATTTAATGAAGATAGTCTTTGCAAAGTGTAATATTCAAGCAAAAACTAATCAAATTTAAGATATTAAAAAAACTTGAAAATTCAAGTTTTCATTTTATTGAACCTCCTCCCACTAAAACCCTACGCTCAAATCGGTGTGGCTTTTGCTAACATATGAGGCGAATTGTTTTAGACTTTTGGTACTGGCTAGAAACTTTTATTTTAAATGTCCAGGTTTGCCCCTGTATTTAAGATAGTTGCATTGTACTATAAAACACTGTTCAAATATTATTATGATTATAAGAAGGATACATTTTTTCTAAAATTTACAGAAATGTTTTGAAAACTAGTAATTATGTTGTGTAAAAATTGTGAAAGTGGTATGATGTTGACATTTAAGAGAAAATGAAGAATTAAATAGATAATTTACCTTAAAATAAAATATTTAAAGATGAATAAAAATGTTTATGTAATTTTTTTAATTTATAGAACGTAATTCAAAAACATTCTGTAAATTTCAGCCTTGTTATTATTGCGTATACCTACAATCCTATTTTTTCGTCTGAGCCTACATAACAACAAAAAACAAAAGAAAGGCGCTTAAATAGACACTCAGCAACTCCCTCTCATTTTCAAAGATATATTTATTCTAGAGGATTATTTTTAGCAAAAAGATGTATAAATGGAAGTACATAATCCGAGTAATGAGGTAGACATTTATTTGCACAAAAACGATCGAATTCTTCATTCGATGGCATCTCGATTTACTCATAGACGATGATTTTAATGACGTTTCAATTTTCAATTCATTTCAGGTTTCAAATTTCGTTGAATGCTATTAGACTGTTACCAATAGCATTATGCTGTACGTAACATTATGCTGTTACGTGAACACGCAACCATAACCACACGCAACACGCAACGGCCGTATGCATTGTCGTCATTGGAACTGTTCAGGACTACAGAATAGTCTCTATTCTGTAGTCCTGGGAACTGTTGGCAACACTGGCTACACTTCCTCTACAACTCCCCACTACTATTTGGACAGCCAAGCAAGGATTTGCCCGTGCACGAACCATCAGTGGGTAGGGACGATCCGATACCGACTTCGATCCGATTTTTGGTATCGAATCAGTATTGAAATAAAAGTGTCGATACTCCGATATTATCGGATGCAAAGTATCGATACCGTGAGTATCGGTATCGGATCAGAAGATGTCGAGAAAAAACTAAAAAAATAATAAGTTTATATTAAGTCAGGTTGTTTTAACTTTTAATACGGAATGTTAAAACATATTAATGTCGTTTCATTACCTGATACACTTAACATTTATTTCAATTATTACATGTTCGAAATATTGTACTTTTAAACTTTGATTTGCTCATTTATTTTACGTGACAGATATTTATATACAAATAAATATAAGCAGTATATTTACATAAAAAGTTATTGAAATAAAGTAATAAATAAACAATAAAATTTATGAACAAAAAACCAGACGCGGAATAGTACTTAAATTTCAAAAATATTTGGCCAGATTGTCACATAAATTTTGCCTCCCCTGACGCGTTTCATAATATATATACGATTCGATACTTTTGATCCGATACTCCAAATTTTCTTTATCTACGACCATTGCAATAAGCACCAATTATGGTATTACATTAAGCATTATAATGATATACATTAAGACACCAAAAACCAAGCAGTACTCTAATGACGACTTTAGAGTACTGCAGTCACTTTAGAGTACTGGTTCTAGACCAATGAGAGCTCGGCATTTGACGGAAGTAGTGTCATAATAACAATTACGCAATTCGCACATCAGCTGATTGTTGCATTACGATTCATGTTTGAGTTTACTTATCCCATCAGCTGATTGTTCCACAACGATTCATGGTTCAGTCCGCTTATTTGCCTAACCTCAAATTTTAGTTGACCTATTCCATCATTATAAAAAGTCATGAGTTTTGTTTAACTTCGGGGGAAATTTTGTCGTATATTGTTGCTCGTAGATAAAATAGTGTATGCAACGATTGTATTATGCCTTTAAGCCACGCGTGAGATATTTAGAACACTCGCTTCGCTCGTGTTCTAACTTACATCTCACTCGTGGCTTAAAGGCATTCATTATACAATCGTTGCATAAACTACTATTCGATACCAAGATAGTATCGAATGATTCGATATCGTGAATATTGAAAGAAAAGTATCGATATGTACTAGTATCGGAAATATCGGGACGTCCCTATCAGTGGGTTAAGGCCATTACTAGATTTATCAGGGTTATTTTCCGAGACCTTAAAAAGAAACATTAAAAAAAGATATTCGTAGTAGAATTAACTCTTTTCTTCAAGTCACAAACACAATAAGATGATCCCAGTTTGGACTTCGACGTCCAGGGAATTATTGAAACTATTTTCAAACTGAAAAAATATCGTTATATCTCACGTGATCTGTTGATAACTGACGATTAGCTTGTTTTAGCTAACTCTGACTCTTGGTACCGTGTTAGCGGCGCAAAATAGGCCTAGTGGCGGAAGAAATGTCAGATTTGGGATACCACTAAAAACGTAAAGTATTGTGAAGTGGCGGAAGACTTATTAATGAAGATTTAGGATTAAGAGGTTACCTGAAACATTAAGGTATATTTACCTTTTATTGAAATTGGGTGATTTGTTTTTCCTTTATCATACATAACCTCACAACTCGTTTTCTAGTAGTTCTTTGCAAGATAATTAATTCTCTTGACTAAATTTAATACTGCATATCTACCTTAACGATCTAAAAACAAGATTTCAGCAATTCTAATGTCGTAGCAAGTTATACAACACTGAATGCATTCACCTATAATTATAACGAAATGAAGTTTACAAAGATTATTCATATTCATCCGAGAACCAACCCATATCGATTAACCTGCGCTGCGCCTGTCGGCTGACAAAAAGTTTATAGTTTATGTTATGTTTTTTTTATTTTATTTAGTCAAAACATTTATTAAAAAGGATCTTTATACTAAACATATTTCAGCATTTATAAATATTACGAGCAGCATACCGGCGGGATGGAAACTACCTCCAATATTAATCTTATACGAGCATTTTACTTTTACCTGCTTGTGAGAGCCTCTTTACATGTACTGTGTAAACCTTTACTGCCATGCCACTTTTTAATGGAGAAATGCAATGACGCGTCATCGTGAATACGCCACTAATACTGTACAAATATATTCTAGTGACTTTTTTTAGAAATATTTAGTGACACGAGTAAATCCTAGTTAAGTTAACACTAGCATGTAACAGTGGCGTCACTTTCGCATACTAGTCCAGTAGCATGAAAATGTTCTTAGACTTATATAATATCACGTATGATTTATAATGGACATCAGAAAAAGTTGCACGTCGTTTGAAGTTTACTTCGGACATTTTTTGTTCCAAGCCAGAAAATGTTACGCCAGTTCTACAAGATATTGTAAATCTAGCTAAAACCTTGTCACCTGCTGTAGTAAAAACACTTTCGGTACTTTTGATTTGGTACTTTAAATAAAAGAGGGATCAATACTTCGATTGGGATATCGGGATGGCAAATTTTCTATCTCTACACATTAGGCCTACTCCTTCCCCTACTTCGTCACTTGCGCGCTCTTGTCTTCCCCCCTGTACACGCCTGTCTTTCCGTTTGGGAGCGATGACGTTAATAATATTAATTTATGTTGTTACCATTCGCAATACATAATGGAAATTGGCACAATCATACAGATATAATTAATTTAGAGGTAAACAGGAAACCAAGTGTGCAATAAACATTGGATTATATAAACATAACGACATACTTTACCTTGATCATAATGACAGACAAATTACTACTATTTTTAATCAGGCTATATGTTAAAACTTGAATAAATATCTGCTTTTCGTTCTCTTTCAGTATAATACAAACTGATTAACTGTTCGTTAGACAAGGAAATGAAGAGAGCCAAAATAAAAGTGGAGTGAGTGACCTTGAGCCGATAGCCTTTTTGAAACCTACATATTTATGGTGTTTGCCTAATCTTTGTATTATTAGCCTATTGAAATGTGCGATTAATTCAATGCAGCCCAGATGATAAAATATTTGTGATTACTACAAACTACACCCTTTACTCGTAAACAGTGATCTGGAACACACTGCAAAGCTGAGGCGAAGGTCGTAACAAACTTGAGGTTAGGCCTACTTTTATATGTTATGTAGGTAGTAGCATTAGTCTGATTTTACTATTATCGTGGACTCTTTATGATATTTTGCCTCTCACTTAAATCGCTAATAAATTCTCTTTAACTGAACTACTCTTAGTAGAGTCGGCCTCCCTCACTCACCATTGCCTGAGCCTTTCTTTGCATGAAGTCAGCTATAATCATCAAACGGTACTATTAACAAATTTAGTTTATTTAAAATTTATCTGGTTAAATTTGATCCATGGATGAAAGGGGGCTTAGGCGGCTAAATAAGTTTGCTTAAGCGGATCACAGAAATTAATTTAGTTATCAATTAATTAATAACTATAATTATTTGTTGTTTGATATTCACAAATTATAAATTTTTTGGCATGAAATAAAAATAATGACTCTAGCGGTCAGTAATGTTACAAGTAGTTGTGTAAAGTTATTAGGAATATCACATTTGATGAGAAAATCCTAATTTAAAAACCATTAACAGCCGACTTCGTCAACATTACCAGTACAGAAATTGCGGCTGATTTCTCAACCAGTGTTTCGTTCCAAAAAACACTCGGCACTATTGAGCCCCTTACCTTCTCTTCTACGAGGTCCCGTCAGAGTGGCTTTTGAATTCCTTCGAATTTCTACACTGTCAGACGTCTGTACCTAGTTGCATTGATATCGGGTCATTTTTACGCCAAGTACTGTACTAAACAAACATATACATTTGCAAAAAAACTGATGGGGGTTTTGGCATTTTGGGACCTCAAAACGACCTCAACGTTATTTAGTTTAGGGCAATGCCACGAGACTTGCGAGTAAAGCGTATCTTTAGATGAAACTAGGTAAAAAGCAGCTTCGTCGTCATGACCAATGATTAGTCTTTGGCCAGTGGTTAATGGTTTCTGAATATGACGGAAATATTAAAAGAAAATTCAATAAAGATAATTCGTATTTGACAAATATTTCTATTGTTGGCTTAACGATATGGTCAGTATTTGTTTACATAATATTTTAATCTTTTAACGCCCCTTAAGGGTATTTGTGTATAGGAGCCAACATTATCCAGCAGAACTATTTAAATTTCTGTTATGATGAGATAAAATATCTCAACTTATATTTATTATAAGTTTAATGTAAAGTTGAAAAAATCGTGGATAAAGTTATCATTCATTATTTATTGTTTATTTTGCTGTTTCAGGGTTGATTAATTCAAAAGTTCGGAAACAGCGGCATACGCAACGGGGTAAATAAGCTTCGCAGCAAAAACCTACTTTTATCAAACTTCAAACAAATTACAAACTTCAACAAACAATGTGAAATGATGGCAATATTGCTATTGTTGTTAAGCTTTTTGAAAGTCTAATAGTTGTGATTGAAAAAGGTTTTGACAATTATAAACTCGCACCATTCACTTAAAAAGAATTATAAATGAAAAGTTTATAAAACTTGTTGGTAATTTTTTACTCAAAAAGGGTGAAAAGGATTGAAAACGCAATGGCAGGTGTCGTGGGACGGACGGCCACATAAAGTTTATGCTGTGACAAATCCTTCAAACGTTTGCAGCAGTTGAAAAACCATACATTGAACCATACTGGGGAGAAGCCACATAAATGAGAATGTTGTGAGAAATCCTTTTCTCAATTAGCACATCTTAAAACACATATTTTAGTTCACACTGGGGAGCGGCCGCATAAGTGTTTAATGTGCGAGAAATCATTTATTACAACAGAAGAGTTAAAGGTACATACGCTGACACATACTGGTGAGGGACCATTCAAATGCAAATACTGTGATAAATCCTTTACTACATGTGGAGGTGTAAAGAGGCATTTGTTGACGCACACTGGAGAGCGGCCATACAAATGTTCAACCTGTGAGAAAGGTTTTACTCGATTGGGAGGGTTGAAGAAGCACACCCTAACTCACACCAGAGACCGGCCAAGTGAGCAGCTTTAAACTACGCAGATGAAATCGCCTACTGTTGGGTGCTGGTCAATTGACAAGGCATACTGTAGAGTGTCAATGTTTGTTTTAACGATGAAAGTTTATTTAAATAATATTATAGTTATGACTATTTAGTAAAGTTAAAGTCCTCCAATTTTAATATATTTCTGGAGTAATAAGCTATTTACAACAAAATTGGATGTTTAGCTCTTGAAGAAAAATCTTTTGCTGATAAAGTTTATAGAAAACTCATAGTTTGACCACACCGAGCTGCTCTGAAAATTTGACTGTTGTGAGAAGTCAATACGGGTACACTCAAGACATTTGATGGTATACCAATTTTAAGATCATTTCTGAATCCAAACAAACAAAAAAATCAAAAGCATTTACCTTCTTGAAAGCTGGAAAATTAATGTTATATTTGTGACCAATGGGTTTTGCAGTATTTTATTCTGAAAACGTATAAATACTGAAGTGAGCTCACGAGTCTGAGGCTGAGAACTGAAGGCACTAATCCCCCCCCAACGAGAGTGCCACTACTACCTCGTTCCTCGTACAAGAATCCAATATGTATTGCGAAGACTAACACTCTGTCCTCGCCCCTTCATGCCTTTTGGAAATGCCTACAGTTATCAAGCATTGATCAGGCCTATATTTTTATCGGCACTACTAAACATGCTACTTATACTATGTTTGCCAATAATACTATTTCAGTGATGAAGCACTGATCTCGTCCTATATTACAGCAAATTGTTGTTTACTGTTAAAATTAATTCAGTAATAAAATCCTTAAGATTTGATGTTTTGAAAATAAATATGAATAAGTGAGGGGGAGGCTGCTTTGCATTGGCTTCAGTTCCACACTTGGTTTTTGTGAGCTTCCTACTATAGCCAAACTAAAAGGCCCGTTAGGATTAGGAGATAAGCCCGCTAATGATTATATTTTGCCAACTCCTTTACTCACTTTGGCAACGTCAAGAGCAGAAAATAATCTAAATTCGAAGCAACCAGTTACATTTTCGGATTGACACAATTCACATTTCTCACAAGTGGTCAACTGTTAAATAATATTTTGCTTAGGAAAAAGAAGTGATAGTAGGCGTTTAGTAGTTCATTAATAAAAATTATTGATGGATGATTTATTAAATGACTCTTCAAGAATATATTCAAAGGAACCCCACCATTGCGATAAGGCATACGAATGAAACAAAAAAACTCTTACTTCAAAACAGTACTTAATTTGACAATCATTTCAGAATCTGACATCTTTTCTTTTTGCAACAGTCACAACATCCAAGATAAAACTCTCTCTTTTTTATGTTTTGTATTATATATAGACCGAAACTTGAATTGCATGTTATATTAAACAAATTGTTACAAAAAACAAAAAGAAATTGAAATTAACAATTCTATTTTAATAAAATAATTTTAGTTGAATAAATAACTATAATTTGGTTTATTATGTATTTGGAGATTGGATTTTTTCAACCATTCTAATATTAGGTTACAATATGTTAATATAATTTTAAAAAATACATGTGCACATTGAATCCTTAATCATTAGGAATATTTTAACATATAAGATTTCCTTTTCATTGGTATTATATTTTATGTACAAAGATGTGCTTGTGTTTAGAAAGTTTTTAGTTAAAAGTATAAGTTATTTTGTTTTTTGATAACTCATTAAACCTTCCATGTTTTATAAAATAAACTGAGTTCTTATTTACATATTAATGTATTAGTTTTAACAAACCTCGTTGAAGAAAAAAAAAAAGTCATGACCAATGCGATGCCCCATATAATACTCATGTCAAAACAGGAAAGGGGCTTTGATATTGCAAAAGTATGATTCAATAGTATTACAACTTTAAAATTTTATCCCTACATGGTGTAACATGTAAAATCTTATTACAGGTAGTTTTTTGTTGGTATTTGCAATGACTTTGAATCTGAAGCAGACATTCCATTGCATTATCATAAAATGTGTAACAGGTTTTTGAGACCCAGGATTAAAAAAGCTTTTACAAAATTTTACTTTTAGTGAATCACCAACAAATTGTGCTGATGTCATGCATTAATTTGGGTATCAGGAGGAGGTAATATTTCATTTAGTGACACAGAAAGCAAACAATAGTCAATTGATTAATGAGAAGTAGTATATAAAATGTTATAGTAAATAGCTAAAATAAGGGGCTGACGGAAACACCCTCAGTCAGTAATTAATCGAACTATTTCAACTCTAAATCCTGGGTCAAGTGAAACTAGCTGCGGCTGGGCCATAAGGATGAGAAGTGTATTAAGTATTTATAGTGAATGGTTTTTGCCTCCGATCACTATGTGAATTCATTGTAGAGCTTGAAATGCCTCACTCCGTAGGTAATCAAGTGTCAGCCGGTGAGCCGGTGACCGGTTTCGCCAGGACCTTATAGCAAGGGCTGTGTAATTTCGCCTCGCGGAGGACGGCCCGGGTCACGTGACCCGCTACGTCACTCGGTTGAAGCGTCGTGCGCTACTGCCTGTGTTTCCACGCAAAACATACAACGCTTGCAACGACGAAAACTTCTTATGTACTTCAACCAAGTAGTTATAAAGCTGTATCATCATTTTCTATGTGAATTAGGCTTTCTTACAGTATTAGTTTAAAATGTGATTAATAAACAGAATAACAAGTAACATTCATCAAATATTTCGATTTTTGAGTTGATATACCTACTACTCTAGGTGTAGAATTAGGTGATTTAAACAAATTCAACAAATTAGATTAATGAACTAATTGTTTTAAATACTAAATGTAATGTTAAATACTAAACACTTTATGTATCAATTCAATTAAATTTTCATTTCATAAATCACTGCTTATATAAACAAGCATAATTACGTGTTACAATGCATGAATGATTTTTTATGTAATAAAATGATTACAGGCACCTGTCTATACTGTTTCATCGAGTATAAAAAATTTTTTTTAATACTTTATTATTGAATTACAAGGTACAAACGATGGTACAAAATAAGAGATTTGACCGTTTTCGTTGAGTTGTTAAGGCATGTTGCTATGGCACAACAGCTCATTTTTTACAATGATATTAATAACTAGTCACATAATAATGTTAGTAATACAGTCACACAACAATGTTTCTTTCACACAACTATCTAAAAATCAAGTTCAATACTACATGGTATTGATTTCACTTCTTAGAGGGTTTACTCCATTACTACAAAAACGAAACGTAAACAAAAATAGATTTTTTAAATGTAATAGTGTATTGAACAGTCCGAGTTCACTTTAATGAAAATCATTAGTTACAAACTTCTAAACGTTTTGAATATTGCCTTTAAACCCCTTAGAAGATTTATAACACTATACCAAACAAACATTGCAGTCTGCGTGTGCAATATAATTTTTATAAACTAGTTTTTTGTCCAATGAATAACAAAATCTAATGATTCGGATGCTAAATGTACATAAGGTGGCGCAAATTTAATTGGCAGTAATATAAATACAGACTGTTAAACAAGGAATATATCAGCGGATTCTGGGTAATTTAGCTGGGTACTTTTACCTTTTACCCTTCAATAGTGCTTTGATAATAGATAAAAAATTAAAATCAGATAAAAATATTAGCTTTTTTACTTTACTGCATTGTGCAATTGAATTGCGTTAAAGGCTAATAGTAAATTGTAAACTAATTTTATCGCCTGATATTCAAACTGATCAAAAAAATTACTGTTCTCAAATTGAATAAGATGTTACCGTAATTTTTAAGATCGGTTATTCGTTGAGGTTTTTAATTCATTAAAAGTTTATCCGTAATATCAAAACTAACCTTACAAGAAAATAATTATTAAAATTACGTTTTTCTGTCAGCCACTAACTCACAAACGCTTCACAGTATTTCTCACTACGTAACCTGAGAAGATGCACGTTACATACTGAGGTAAAACCGGCAAAATATTTAAGGATATTTAAGAAAGGGATTGAAATAATGATAGAACAGAACACGTGCGAAACATAAAGCCCAGGTGGACCGGATATAAAACGACGATTCTTGGAAATCTAAGCTTAAAATATAATCAGTTTTGCATGGTTGCAAGGCGCGCGGAGCCCGGGTATCACTCGGATGACGTCACAGCGGCCGGGACCGAGCGCGACCTTGACGCGTCCGCAAACAATGAAATTACACAGCCCTTGCTATATGGTCCTGTGTTTCGCCCACAGAGGGGTAATTATTTTAAATATTTATTTTTTAGGGGTAATTATCATCAATTTAGGTATCTATAAAAAGCGAAGGTTTAGTAATATTCCTCAGTGACATTGATATTTTACAAATTTATTCCTCAGCCAGCTTGATTTCTATTGGAGTAGGGGAAATGTTAAAGAGCATCAGATGCGTATTGCTTATCAATTTTTCAGGCCAGTTTTGAGTCTGTTGTCATTTTTTTATTACCTAGACAAACCCAGTGCACTATGTACACTCCTTGCTCGCCTGTTTTCGCCTAGCTTTGGGAAGAAAATATTAATACAAATAGTCAAATAATTTGGAGTAAAAGCGAGATCAAGCGAGAGCAATAGTGTACTGGTCGAGTCACATCACATGGTCCAGGTCGTTCATAAGTCCAATGCTGGAGTTAACATTAGTCCTATTGACCTATACTGGTCCACTCGTGCAGGGCCTTGTGCTTTGAATTCTTCACCGACCGTTGCAGTGAAAGTACACTGTCGGCAAGGTTACAGTGTTACGGCAGAATATAATTTTAGTCTTTACATCACATTTACTGATTTTCATGAATACGATTAAAACAATAAAATGGCGTTGAATCATTACAATATGAATCGTATGAGCATTCACACTCTACTGAGTCGTTCTATTTTAGGTTTAGTTAAAGAGAATGGCTTTCTGGCCTGACAAAATCAGAGGCCGAAAAAATATTTTAAATATTTTAACCCCCTCATAGTTATAAGACGTTTTGTAGTAGTCATACGATTAAAATGCAAATGCATATTGTAGTTTCATGCAAGATCGGCAATATAAATTATAGATTTTTTTGAGAAACACAGAAACTTAAAGAACCGGTTACTTAAGGACCGGTAGCTAGGTTACCGGTTTTAAATAACCGATAAGCATTTTTCATTAACTAGGTAATAATTACAAAGTTATCCTTGACATTTTAGGAATAGCCCAGATGAGAAAAATGTCATACGACAGGTAAAGAACTACTTCAATTAAAATTAAAATGTTCTATGGTACTAAACTATTTCCTGGACACGGTAAAAAAGGGTAACTAAAGAAATCATTTACATTTAAGGACTTATAGAGATAAAAAATCTTGAACTTAGGGACATAATACTTGGTTTGGGTGGCATTACTGTCCAGTAGAGACATTAAAACTTAATAGTGGTGGCAACATTGCTCAGTGTGGACGCCGGTCCAGCGGTCGGTCTGCGGGTCAAGTGTCAGTGGCAGTGTGTCCACCGCTGGTAATTATGTACTAGATGTACATTATATTTTCTATTACACTTAACAGTTTTTATTACTCTAGTACATAAGAGTTTAAATGTAACCGGAAAGGGAGCCCACCAATTGACCGAATTCATATTTGCTCACCGTGACTCTTCCCACTTTTTAAAAATAAAATTAAATAAATAAATAAAAGCTTGAATCCACTTGGTCGAATTTATAATTGGTCGTTGTGACATTTCCCCAACTTTTTAAATATTAATATTAATAATTAAATAAAATAATGAAACCACTTGTTCGAATTGATACTTGTTCGCTGTGACACTTGTCCGACTTTATAAAAATATCAAGTATTAATGAATTGACGATTGACCGAATTGATAGCTGCTCGCCGTGTCTCTTGCCCACTTTTTAAAATTACATTAAAATAAATAAATAAAGGCCTAAATCCACTTGGTCGAATTGATAGTTGGTCGATGTGACAGTTGCTCGACTTTATTAAATTAAATAATAATAATTTAAAATGTGTGACAGTTGACCGAATTGATACTTGCTCGCAGTGACAGTTGGCAGAAGAGTGGAGGGGGCAGCAAGGAGAGGGAGTGGGCCGGGCGCCCAGCTCCTATTCGCCCAGTGGGAACATGCCCACATGGGCTGTCCAATAGCAGAGAATAGGGGCATTACGCCCCGTCCTCTCCCTATCCGCGCTGCCCCCTCCTCTCTTCTAACAACTGTCACTGCGAGCAAGTATCAATTCGGTCAAATGACGCAAATTCTAAATTATTATTATTTAATTTCAAAAATTCGGGCAACTGTCGCATCGACCAACTATCAATTCGACCACATGGATTCAGGCTTTTATTAATTTATATTAATTTCATTTTTAAAAGTGGGCAAGTGTCACGGAGTGCAACTATCAATTCGGTCAGCTTTCAATTACTTAATACATAATATTTTTATAAAGTCGGACAACTGTCACAGCGAACAAGTATCAATTCGGACAAGTGGTTTCAGTATTGTATTTAATTATTAATATGAATATTTAAAAAGTTGGGGAAATGTCACAACGACCAATTATCAATTCGACCAAGTGGATTCAAGCTTTTATTTATTTATTTATTTATTTAGTTTAATTTTTTAAAGTGGGCAAGTGTCGCGGCGAACAACTATCAATTCGGTCAAATGACAGGTAACCGTTGGGGAATCTTAACTTTTGTTGAGCAAACTTTTTGTTGGAACTTCATTGTTGAGCAAACAAATCAGGAAATGCACAGTGTTTTTGAAGTTTTTCAGTAGTAATTTTTAAGTGGCTTTACGGTTTTCTGTAATTTAATTCAGGGTTGAGCGAGATATTTAGGAGGGAAGGAACTGTAGGGTTATTTATTTCAAGAGATAAATACCAACCGTATTTGGCATTACTATTTACTGCCAGTAGACTAGTCAGTGTCACTTACGGCCCCGCATTGAAAAGCTGTTAAAAAGTTTTAAACTTTCGTCAAGGCCGTAAGCCATTCTACGCAAACACAACAAGGTTTGAAACATTTCTGCAACTTACCGCGCATCAACGTATTGTATTGGGGCCATTATTTCGCCTGTTTTATATAACCCTTTTAGACTTTAAATGGATTTCTTTACTATTCTGCTTGTTTTGAAGCTACAGTAATTTTTTTATTGATTCATCACTGGCCCGTTCCATTGCCCAGCTCTGACCTTTATTCCTACAAGGTTAGAATCAGTAGCTTTGTAAGAATGTAATTGCATGCAGTGCATTTTGTGGCATGTGTTTAAAGATCTTATACAAGCCTATACAGTCACAAATCATAGTTTTCATGCTATAAATACATATTTATACAGCTTTCACTCAGTGGTTACGATATTTCTGAAAAATCTAGTACATTTGTAGTGGTAAATTTTTTAGTAAATTAAATTTTTCCCTGGTGGACACACTGACCCAGTGGCAGTGAGTCAACTGAATGTGGTAAACCTTTACCTAGTTTATTTAGCGTTGTGATCTTTGCAATTGAAAATCTACGCAAGGTTTTTACTTATATAAACAATTTAGAAGGTTAAAAATATTATTACCTCCACATTTGAATATTGTATCGTCATAATGAAGTAATCTAATGTAAGCCGTGAGTCAGTGCTGTACCAAAGGCCACCGCCCTAAGGATTTAAAAACATTTTAGGTAAAATATAGGCTACAATATATACAATTTTAAATGTTTTTTTACAAACATATATTTATTTGGTTTTCATTTACGACTGCGCTAAAATAACGAAGATTGTTAAAAAATTTTCAGTGCACCAAGTTAGTTAACGATCCAGCTCGGTAGCACAATTTTATTCTAAGGTATGAGTCATGGGTCAAGTGGAATACATGATTTTGGTATACTTGTAAGTTACTTGTAGATCTTCTAAATATTTATAAATCTTAATGACAAATAACTTCATTCATAGCAAGAGTTTGCTACGTTAATGAAACATACTCATGCTTCATTTGTATGAGATATAATAAGCAAGCATTATAAAGAGTAGTCCGTAAGTTACGTCATCTGAAAATAGGGGAATCAAGATAAAGGATAAAACAAAGAAGGTAGGTTATGGTAATGGAGGAGGGGTCGACGTTAATTTGACATAATTTTAAATACAGGCCCTATTACAGATTTCTTTGAATATTTATTTCTTATTTTAATACATTTAAATAACTTACACCGAAGGAAATAAACTATTACAATTTATTGCTATGACATGAGACTGGTAATTATTTAACAATATTGTAACGATTTTAAAAATGTAACCTATTTCTAAAGTACAAATTTACATGTAAGACTATACTACTTACGTCAAAACAGCTCAAAATAATATTCTTGCGAAATCAGGACATATGTTTCGGGGTTAATACCCCATCTTCAGCTTGTCAAAAATATGAAACTTGTCAACCAAAATAAAACACTCTTGTCAGCAGAGAATATAAAGTGCCTTAAAATAATGAACCCCCAAGCTCCTACACTGCGCGGGTTGCCTAAACTACATAAAGAAAGCATCCCATTAAGGCCTCTTGTGAACTACACATCTGCACCAACATATAAAATAGCAAAACATTTAGAAACCATTTTAAAGACCCACATAACTCTGGAAAATAATTATAGTCTCCGGAATTCATATGACTTGATTAATAAAATAAAAGACTTTGAAGTAAAATCTCACCATACGTTAACATCGTTTGATTTAGTAAATTTATATACAAATATTCCCATAGATGAAACACTAGCAATTGTATCAGAACATTTGAAATCTTCAACAAGACTTCTACCAGAAGCGACTACTGAGTTATTGTTGCTACTAACAGAAATTTTGAAACAAAACTATTTTACTTTTGATGGAAAATATTACCATCAAACCGATGGCCTTGCTATGGACTCCCCCTTATCTGGAATCTTGGCTGACATATATCTCAACCATATCGAAAAAACTCATATAATGTCTGATGCAAACAAATATAAGGAAAAAATTCTGTTTTACCACAGATATGTAGACGATACGCTAATGCTATTCAATGGGAACACAAGGCAGCTTAATCGCCTACACAGTTACTTAAATAAAATAGCCCCGAAGCTAAAATTCACTCATGAAATTGAGAATGGAAATAGTCTTAATTTTCTTGACCTAACCCTGGATAAAAGTTGCAATAGATTTGTTTTCAGTATTTTTAGAAAACCAACCACAACAAACCAAACTATTCATGCCAGCTCATATCATCCTTATTCACAAAAAATGGGAGCTTACAATTCAATGATACACAGGCTTTTAAACGACCCATTGAATGATGAGCATTACAATAAAGAAGTAGCAATAATAAAGCACATAGCTAAAGCTAATGGTTACGACAGCGGCATGATAGAGAGATTAATTTCTAAACAAAAAACAAAGAATGATAAGGGCAATAGTAATAACACCAATAATATTGTTGCGAAGTATGTTTGTGTTGAATATAGCCACACAATACAACATGTGCTTAAGAAACCTATGAAAAGCCAGAATGTGAACTTGGTATTTAAAACATCAAATCAGGTTAAAAATATTCTCAATACAAATACTTCCATACGTGACCGCAATGAAAATACTGGTGTCTACAAAATAAAATGTACCGAATGTCCTAGTATTTACATTGGCCAAACCGGGCGGAGCTTTACTACACGGTTTAAAGAACATCGGCCTGATCCAAAAACAGATAAACAAAAATCCTCCTTTGCCCAACACATAATTGACAAAAATCACTCTATAAATAAAATTGAAGAAAGCCTGGACATTTTACATGTTTGTAGCAAGAGTAGAAAATTAAACATACTGGAGGAATATGAAATTTAAAAAAGTTTAAAAAATAACACTTCTCAAGAAATGATTTTAAATGAAAAATTAAATTTCAGTTCTCACTCCATATTTAATTCTCTCATTCACAGTAAGACAGACCACAAAAGAACTGATAAGGTTGATAACAAAACTGGACATGAAAACAAGTCAGTCCGCCCTCTGCCCGCGACGTGATCAAGTCATGCTGACAGGCCTGTCTAATTATTTTTGTTTTTCGTATGTAGTGTCTTGTCGTTGTATAGTGTATGTAAAGTTGTTTTGTATGTGCTGTTTTAATTCATGACAACCATAAAATATTATGGGAAGACTTCATATTTTTGACAAGCTGAAGATGGGGTATTAACCCCGAAACATATGTCCTGATTTCGCGAGAATATTATTTTGAGCTGTTTTGACGTAAGTAGTATAGTCTTACATATAAATTGCAGCTCAGAAGCTATTATCATGGATTCTAAATACAAATTTACACTTATTTTTTTGTTTCTGCTATGGCAGCTATGGGCTTTTATAATACTACACAAGTATCACGTTGTTTCTGACAGAAGTGTAGTTTACAATTTTTACAGGTCGTTTCCTGAAAGTTATGATCATCAAACCATGAAACACGTTTGCACATTGTCAGATTTTAGAATGCTATTTTGCACAATGACTCAACATATTTATGACGGTGGACTAAAAATTGCCGTGCATTACATACATCAGTCACTAAAAAGTCTGGTACACACGTTTCTAGCATCGAAAAAATACACTTTCAGAAAGAATAAAGTTAGAAAAAACATATAAAATATTGAATTTAGCATTAAATTTTCCAGGAATGAAATCTAAATCCGTCGTAAGCCAGAGCGAGGTCCCAGCTAATTATGAAACTCCTTCATCATCCTTCGGCGACTAGCCAGGGACCGCGGCCTCCTACCAGAGTGTGACGAGTGTCTGGTTGGACCGATTGACGATGTAAAGGACTGTCCACAGAATTGGCAACTGTAAGGTTCTTCACCATTTTGTCCCAACGTGTGATGCTTAAGGTAGCTTGAAGTTGTCAATGATTTATTTTATATTTGGCATGTGTGATGTTTCGCTCCAATGAGTGTCAACGTGTGCCTATTAAGGGAATCCGCCACTATCTCCAACTTTTTTTATTTTTGATTTCTTATGACTTTATTATTTTTATTTTATGAGTGCCAGGCTAATTAGAAGATTTGATGTGAAATATAGAATATATTTAAATAAAATTTCATGGTTTCCGTCCTTTTTTACGTTTTTTACCAATTTTATTTATTTTAATAACTTTTTTATTACTCAACTACTTGCAAAAACCAAGCTACCATTTTATTCCTTACATAAAAAGGAAAAAACTGGTGTATAAAAACCATGGTAACTCAAAAACCAATAATGTGGTGAGAATATTTTCAATATAATTTTTTTACAAAGGGGAAAAACGTGTTTTTAAAATAAATATCATTAAATTTTATATTGAATCTACTTTATTGTGATTCCTATACACCAGAATCTTTAAAATAGTATTAAGATGTGGTAAAAATTTCATTACAATAGACGTAGTACTTACATAGTTATTCAAACCTTTGTTGGACAAAACATGGAAAAACACAATTCCGAGAAAACGGATCTTAAAGTTTTATAAGTCTTTTCTTTAACACTAGAATTCGCCTGGGCGATTCTTCCATTTTTTTACATTTATATAAATTTTATCATGAAAAAAATATTCCGCTTGGCATAAAATTGCACACACATGTTCACTATTAAATGCTGAATCTAAAAACATCACTTTTGAAAAATGTCAAAAAATTAAAAAAATCAGTCGAAGATAGTGGCGGATCCCCTTAAGGCTGCTTGATGTTGTAAATGATTTCTTACATATTTGACGTGTGTGTCGTTTCTCTTCAGTGTGTGTCAATGTGAGAGCATTCAAAACCCCTATCTGGGTAAAGGACTTTCCGCACGATTAGCAACTTTAAGGCTCTCACCAGTGTGGATCAAGACATGCTTCCTTAAACCACGTACATTTACAAATGTCTTTTCGCACTGTGGACATTTATGTGGTCGCTGCCCAGTATGTGTCAACATGTGTTTCTTTAGCAAGTCTGATCGTGTAAAAGACCCTTCACATGTTAGGCAACTGTATGGCTTTTCCCCAGTGTGGTTCAACAAATGGTTTCTTAATTTATCTATCCGTGCAAATGTCTTGTCACACAGTGGACAACTGTGTGGTCGCTGCCCAGTATGTGTCAACAAGTGAGTCTTCAGATCGCCTGATCGTCGAAAAGACAGTTCACATGTTTGACAACTGTACGGTTTCTCTCCAGTGTGTGTCAACGTGTGTGTCTTCAGTTCGCTTGATGTTGTAAATGATTTCATACATATTTGACATGTGTGAGGTTTCTCTCCAGTGTGTCTCAACATGTGAGTCTTAAGGTAGCTTGATGTTGTAAATGATTTATCACATATTTGACATGTGTGTGGTTTCTCTCCAGTGTGAGTCAACGAGTGAGTCTTAAGGCTGTTTGATGTTGTAAATGATTTCTTACATATTTGACAAGTGTAAGGTTTCTCTCCAGTGTGTGTCAACGTGTGAGTCTTAAGGTAGCTTAATGTTGTAAATGATTTCTTACATATTTGACATGTGTAAGGTTTCTCTCCAGTGTGTGTCAACGTGTGAGTCTTAAGGTGGCTTGATGTTGTAAATGATTTATTACATGTTTTACATGAGTAAGGTTTCTCTTCAGTGTGTATCAATGAGTGAGTCTTAAGGTTGCTTGATGTTGTAAATGATTTATTACATGTTTGACATGAGTAAGGTTTCTCTTCAGTGTGTATCAACGTGTGAGTCTTAAGGTTGCTTGATGTTGTAAATGATTTATTACATATTTGACATGTGTAAGGTTTCTCAACAGAGTGGGTCAACATATGAATCCTTAGCGTTCCTGAATGTGTAAAAGACCTTCCACATGTTTGGCAAAAGTGTGGTTTTTCACCAGTGTGGGTCAACAAATGGTGTCTTAGATTATCTTTTCGTGCAAAAGTCTTGTAACACTGTGGACACTCATGTCGTCGCTTCCCAGTATGTGTCAGCATATGAGAGTTTAGATCTCCTAACCGTTGAAAAGACCTTTCACGTGTTTGGCAAGCATATGGTTTCTTCTCAGAGTGCGTCTTATTAGCCTGTTTTCTCGTATGTGTAGGCATAATTGTTTTCACTTTGGACGATGTTGCGATTTGTTACTTACAAATTTTGTAAGTCGCCTTTCGATCTTGGTCATGTTTGGTTTCCAATGTTGTGTTAAAACTAAAACTTCTTCTTACGAGTAGTGAAATAAAGATCGATATCATCATGAAACTGGATTTCCGTTTATTTTAAATTTAAAAAAGTCCATCATTCTCTTTCTTGCACCATCGTTTCTCGAACATTTGATTCCTCAGCTGAAACATTATATAAAATTAGCTCAGGTGTAACAAGAAGGAGCAGCTAGAAAATACGTGGAGGTGAGTTTTAAGTGACCCCCAACTTTTTTCACATTTTTCTACATATTAACTCTAGACTCCCCCTAAACAGAAAGTAATTTATTTTGAGTAGCTGTTCTCGGACTCCATCATGGATATCATGTGTTTTGAAATGTAAAGGTGTGGTGGCTTATAAGTTTAAAGTAGATTTTTACAATGGTATCAGTGCAGCAATCCGTTTAGAAATATTGTACAGCGAATTAGACGCATTTTCATTTTTATTTCGCCACATAGCCTTTACTCAATGGATAAATTTTGGGAGTTTTTTTTTACAACCGAACTAATAGCTTCATTTCAGAACTAAGTTTAATAGAGTTGAAGCGTTCAACTTTAATGTTACCTGTTGAGGTATAAAAACACAATGTACACAAATAAATGCCTTAGAAATAATATAGCGCATTTAATCAAATAGGTATGAAGGTATGTAAAGAAAATTTGGTTAATTTAACCTATATCTCTAGATAGGTTTAATGAAACATTTTTCTTTTTTCATTGTAATGGATAGCTTTGAAAATCAAAAACATAAAACATATTAAACAGGAATGTTGCAGCAAAGCAACAAACTTTGAATACATTTTGTAAACTTAAATCAAACGTACGGTACTAATAAAAAAATAGCAAAAATGAATCTTACACAACTATGTTTCGAAAAATAAGAATAATTTTAAGAATATGATATAATATTTTTCGTCATACCGCTACGAAAACGCAGTATTTATGTGATGCAGGCTAAAGAAGCTCTTTCTCTCCGTAGGTAGAAAAAGTATCAGCTGAAGGCGAGGACTTTTAAAGTCGTACTGAGGAGTTTTTTACGGTTGTAAAATCAAGGCATGTAAAAAGAAGAGAACATTAATATAAGATTACCTACCAACTTCCACAATCCCCCGATGCCAAAGCTTGTAACATTGATGCTTACTGAGTAAAATAAAAATCGTTTATCGAGTTGTCAGTAATTTGTTTGCTCTGAATTGTTATAATGGAAATCGATATTGCAATACTCTCTCAATTAACTAATCGCATAATTTGCGATTAGTTAATTGAGAGAGTATGATCAATATCGACGAGTATCAATATATACGATGAGTATGATCGTACATTTAATTAATGTGTGTGATATATCAGTTGTTGGTTACCTAAACACGAATGAAACAATTGATTATTTTAATTCATAAGAATAAGATTGAAGCCTCGTTGGGAGAGATCTGTTAAAGGTACACAAGAAGGGAAATTTGGGTTAACGGAATATATACCGCAAAATAATCAAAAATTATAATGGTTTTATTCCTTGGTATGTTTAAGTGAGTCGGTGACTCAGTTGATAGCGCACTGTTTTAGTAGTACTGTTCATCCTTGTACTCTACCGGCTCACTCCTTGCATTGCTTGATAACGCCTTCACACAGGTCTGAGGCCCATGTGTGGGAGGGGAGCAAATTCAAGGTAAAAAGAGGCCGCCAGCCTATTTTTGAACAATTTAAAGGAATTTAACGGAATATTCAGCGGTAATACTAAAAAGAAATTGTTCCTCATAAGGGACATAAGATGCTTCTGGTTACTTGGGCCTCTAAAATCTTCACCTCACACGAAAGGCGTCGCTTTGGTCCCTATGATGAAACATACTATTTCCCATCTCCAACATAAACATCTGAATTTTTTAAAACGTTTACAATTACTTAACTTCAACTTTTGATTGTAGTTCAAATGTAATCAAATCACACAAAACTACCAATTATAAATATTATAAAAAAAACAGTAGGGTTATTTTTTATGTAGTT